>RANY01000165.1:0-48140 GCA_009805235.1 Neurospora pannonica FGSC 7221
TATTTCACCGGATGATCTTCCCTGCCAGCATGTTCCTACATGGCTGCTTGCTGAAGCGGGAGCCCATCCGGCATGCCTGAGTTGTTATCCGCCTGCAGTTGCCTCTGAATCACCTCCGCCGTCCTCGCGTCCTCATCCCGCACGGATGAGGACGCGAGGACGGCGGAGGTGATTCAGAGGCAACTGCAGGCGGATAACAACTCAGGCATGCCGGATGGGCTCCCGCTTCAGCAAGCAGCCATGTAGGAACATGCTGGCAGGGAAGATCATCCGGTGAAATATCTGAAGAAGTGAGGGTTTGCAAAACAATGTCGCTGGCCAATCTGTTGTTGAGTTGAGGTTCGGCGTAGCTATACTGTTTATTCTTTGCACTTCACTTCTTTGCTTTGTCACTTTACCATGGCGTCGCGGATTCATCTCTATAAATCGGTCATTAGTTGCTTTTCACCTTTGGATTGACTTGAGGGTTTTTGTGTGCAGAGAGGTTCAGTGTCTTGTCGTTAGAGTTCAGGAATCAAAGGCTTTTTATGTATAAGCTGGGATGGGAGAAAGCGTTGTGCGCGTGTGTGTATGCTTCTGGAATCACGCGTGAAGGATGAAGGAAGACCACATGGGAGTAAAGGATAAGTATCTTCAGCAGGCAATATTAGGAATCAGTCTTGATTAACGAAGGTAGGGGGAATGAGCAAGTACGAGGAAACAACAACCCAGCGGTATCCTTTCTCTTTGCCATATCGTCCTCCCAAACATACATCTTCCACAGCCACAAAAAAAGAGCTAACAATTCTTGGACATTGCTGAACCAGTATTAGTAATTCATCTTTCCCTCACCATATTCCCACTCCATCTCATCCTTTATCTAGACTATGGTTGATGAGATTTTTGCATTCTTTCCTACATCCCGTTCTAGACAGGCGTGCAATGTGCCTATAATATACAAATAAGGAAGGAACGTGTCAGGACCGACGGAGCAGAATACCCGCATGGCCACCTAGCTCTACTGTTTACTCCTCTCAGTAGATCTTCGATCCACTTCCAACTTCGTTCCTTCACAAACTCCCCCGAGACACTCCGATAATCCGTTGCCTTCCACCATGATTTCTGGGCAAGTTTCCCTTCCTGATGTTCCTTGAGTGAAAAACTATCAGTTTGGCAGGACTCTTCCTTGCAATTAGTTCTCACACTTTTCACATGGAATGTTCGTTCAAGCATGGTTGGGAAGCAGAATTTCGACTGTCACAGACATGTTGAATTCGTGTGACTATTGCGTGACTTCGAGGGGAAATGTGAGAATAAAGAGCGAACAGCAACCGGAGCGTCTAGACCAGCTAGACTCAACTTCCTCCACTTTTTTCAAGATGACTTGTCCTGGGCAGGTTATTTAACCACCATCTCCCATAGGGGTCCCCCCCCCACGTTCAGGTTCCGATTCCGAAACCCATCTAACAAACAATGGCGTCCGCGGCGGCATAGCCGTACCTCTGCTCGCAACATTAGATACAATACATCCTTCAGATACCAGAGTTAATATCATGGGGTATAGTATAAGACTCACCTTCTGCCACGTCGGAACCTCCAGGTATCCTGCGAAAACTACCGTCAGCCCGAGCCCTACTCGCTTATATCCCCTGTTCTACCACCGGGGTTATGGAAGTGCAGGCGCAGTGACGCAGGTCGACCATTACAGAAAAGGTACTCACCAGGTTCCATGTAGCCGTTGCTGCGCGCCTTGCAGTTGCCAGCAACCCAGTCGACGGCGTTGCCCCATTCATCCGTGCTGCACGTGTTCGCGGAGAAGGCGCACATGTACGCCATCGCGTTGCCCTGCTTGCTGACCAAAACTGTGCGGGCGGGGACCTGGACGTTCCGATAAGAGAAGCATATATCCCAAAAGGTGTTGAAGGCGTGGTTGTAGAAGTCGTCTTGCAGAAACCAGTTGCCACCCGGGCAGACGGGATAGGTTCCGGAGGGCCAGTTGTAAGCGCGCTTGCCCAGTTTGTTGTTGACGACTGAGTCGGTGCTGGTGCTAGTGATGTTGCCGAGCTCGGTCGTGATCTGGTTGCCCTCGGCATCCATGCTGATGAGGTAGGCACCGTCCGCGAGGTCCACAGGCACGGTGAGGGTCTGTGCCAAGCGGAAGTGGCCATGGCGGAGAGGGAGAGCAGGGTGGTGAGCTTCATTGTGCAAGGAGTAAGGTAATTGTCGTCTGTGATCTCTAGGCTGGTAATGCGAGTAGGTATGATTGAAGTGTGTTGATGATTCTGTGCTCCCAAGTTGAAAGAACAGGGCGGACAGGTTAAGGATATATATATATACACCTACAACTCCAGACTGACAGGGACCGGACCAGCATCAGCATCAAACTTCATGTTCAAGGTAGTCCACACTACGTCTTCACCCACGCACGCAGTTGAAAACTGAAAGTCATCATGACTGCGTACCTTTGGGCGCTGACAAAGACCACCGACGGTGAGCGAGTTGAGGTGAGTAAGGGCAGTAATTAATTGCAAGTACGGATGGATGCCCTGAGCCTCACTGGCAATATAGTCTGTACAACCGTGCCTGAGTTCTGCTGAACATCGTCCTATCTTTTAGGTCTGGCTGACCTAGTCATTGTGCACCGCAGTCCTGTCGGATTAATTAACTGCTTCAATCTATGTAGATTGCGATGAGTGAGTAAATGTGAGATTGGTAAGGAAAGGAGTTTAGATGCTAAAAGCGTCCTGAGCTGACGGATGTTATGCTGGTTCATTTTGTATCACGGTTGAAATACGCAGTGTTTCTCTTCACTATAATGCAATGCACAGCACATAATAAGAAAACGAAAAGAAAACCAATGGAATCTTAGGACTTGTTGAAGCCATGAGGCTGAGATTGAATGAACAAGAGGTGGTGACAAATTGAAGGAGGTTGGCTACCTAGTAAGAAGGATTGGCTAGACTACGAGATTCACTTGTATTTACTAGACAAAGAAAGGGGGAAGTGTTCGGTGTAACAGGACACGCCTGTCGGGCAAGCAGTGGTGTTACTATGTCCCCATTCTCTTTGTGAAATCTGGTCCAAAGATATATGTTGAAGAGGCAGGTCACCCAGATATGTGGATAACTTGACATGAGTGGACATGATAACAATTCTCTGACGAAGTATCAATGGGAAGGAAACATTATCAATACAATTCTATGGAATACATATGTAGCCAAAGTGAAAGAAAGGCAAAAAAGTCGTACCAGACAACTCTCTTCCTTCCTGCCCACTTGCAAGATAAAGCACTCCGCCTGGGCTGCCTGTCCCTTCCAGCGCTATTCCGTCATGCAGAATAAAAACTATGTACAGTATAAGAGAAGTTTTGTAATGTAACGTAACTCCAGAACAAAAGAACACAACTAATAAACGCTTATTTAGCGACGTCAACCTCCCTTGCTCGCAATGCAAACCCCGAACAACCTTTTGAAACACCCAAGATAGATCATGGAAATCAACAGACAGACAGAAAGAAGGAGAGAACTAACCCCCGGCCACCACTGCAACCCGTCATCACAATAAACCCTGACATACCTCGCTTCAGCCGCGTCCCCGGCCACGGCCGCGGCCGTCGGCTTCACTCCCACTCTCACCTTCACCACCGCTACCACCGGAGTCACTCAAATCCGCCACATCCCCCGTCACAATCTCCACCCTCTCACTCTTCCTATACCTAGCCAACACGTCCTTAGGTAACTCACTTCCCGCTGTACCCGGCGTCGTGACACCAGGAGTAGAAAGCGCAGAACAAGGACTGTTGATCAAAAACTCCGCCGGCGGCGGCACTACCAGCGTCGGTGTAGCCTGCTTCGTCTCCGCCACCCTGCCTAGGTCGTTTGTCGTCGTCGTCAGCTTTGGTGCCGCCCCCGGCCCTCGCACCTTGAGCGTGCCGGCGCGCGTGATGGTGATCTGGTTAGCTTTCACGGAGCGCGAGCGCTGCAGGGAGCCGGCGCTGACAGAGGCGCTGCGGGCGAGTGGGATGGGAGGAGGTCGGCTTTCCGATCGTGATGGGATGGCGGGGGGTTGGGAGGGGGAGCGTTGTTGTTGCTGTCCAGGTGGGGAAGAAGAGGATGGTGGTGTAGACGACGAGGCATAGGATTCAACCCGTTTTTGCCGGGCGCCGGCGCGGCGGGAGATGCTGATGGTGCGGGCGACGGAGATCTCGACGGCGGCTTTGATGATGGGGTCGGCTTCTTCGGCTTCTTCCTCGGCGGCTGCGGCGAGGTCGACGGAGGGGGAGAGGGTGTGGCCTTTGTGGACTGGTAAGGCGGGGGAACAGGCTGCGGGTACGGTTGGGCTTTCGGGGCTGAGAATTGGAGGTGAAGTCGTTTCTGGAATGGACGGCTGCGGCGGCGATGGGGGTGAGCGTGTTGGCGGGCCTGGAACTACTATCCATGGTTCGGGCGGCTGGTAGACAGTTGGCTTGAGGAGGAACGGACTGACGATTTCTGGCTCGTCCGCCTGCCGACTGCTCGAGACGTCTAGGAATTGTTCTGGTGGGCCCAGAGGGGTATCGAGGATGATGGACGAATTTTCGGGGGCAAAATGGGAGTCTCTCCGCGGGGAAAAAGCCTGTTCCGGTTCGGGCTGGTGCTGTTGCTGTTCTTCCCAAACCTCCGGCTTTCTGGGGATGACAGAGAGGTTCTCCTCACCAGGAAGATCCTCTGATTCGCCTTCCTGCTGTGGTTGAATTTCGTGGTAAGATTGATGCGGTTGCTGTTGCTGCTCTTCCAATAACCTCTGCATGTGATCGGCACGGTTCTGCTCTTCCATTGTCCGTGGCGAGATTATCGTCACTCGCTTTTTCTCCCTACGAGGGGGAGGAGCATCCAATGGTTGTATGTATTCAGAAAATCTGTCCACCGTTGGTGACGGGATGACGGCTGGTGACGAGTTTGAACGTGATCGAGGAGTTGGGGGAATATCAAGTTGTTGACGGCCTGGTGTTGGTGGGAAAATCGAAAAAGATGGTGATTGTGTCGGCTGGGGCGAGCTTGCTCTACGGAGCTGTTTTACCTCCTCTTCGCATTGAGCCACGACCCTGTCATTGGTGGACTTTAGCTTCTCGAGCGTAGCCTGACGCCTCTCCAGGAGTGTCATTTTGCTGTTTCTTCTTTGCTGCTTTTGTTGCTGCGGGTTCAAGACTCCACTAAACATGACACTATATCGTTCCATTTTGATGCTCGGAATCTCGACGTCGAGTAATAAGGGGGCACTAGCCAACGAGCTGGGCGTCACACTCCGTGACCGATCATTCCAAGAACTTGCTGGCGGCACCGGCGGCGGCGGTGGTGGCGGTTGCTCCCACTGCCTTGGCTGGACAGGCGCAGTGGTTGTTGGGAGATCTGTGTTTGACCTGACGAGTGTTGGGACATGCTTTGGTCCTTTCCTCCCACTGACCGTGTTGCTCCTCGGCGGGACGGCACTGCCAGCAGCTTCCCGTCCACCACCTGTTGTCGACAGAGAAACCGCAGAACTGTTTGCAGAAATAAGGTCGGCGGCCTTTGCTGTATCTGACTGCTTTCCCCTCCCGAACAGGGCTCCAAATATCCTTTGCCTTGTCGTCTTTCGTCTCTGAAGAGGGGGTGCTGGAGGTGCTGTCTGAGGTACCATTTGCGGCGCTGCTGCTGGCGGTGGCGGCGGTGGTGAAGGAGTCCTTCGAGGTGGTGTGACGCTTTGTGGTTGCCACGAGCTGGGTTGAATTTCGGAGGATTGCGAAGGGCTTCCCAGAGCCATTCCGATCGGAACCTCCATTGAGGTCATGAAGGACTCGTGGCCAGTCATAGTGGCTGGAGCCAAAAACGAAGTCATGCTGGATGCTGCTGCTTGATCAGGACTCGCCTCTGGCGTCGGCAGGTTTCCACCTCTGATACCCATCATGTATGGTTGCATGCCCAAGGGATTTGGCCTTCCAGTACCCATCCGTCCATCCACAGTGAGCAGCATGTCGTCCTTCGACTGGCGTTTCTCGTAAATTGACCTCGAACTGAAGGATCCAGGTCCAGCGGAAGTGCTTGGTCGATGCGGCATGACGGCTATGGCAGCGGCGACAACGTCGGGAGTGAGAACCTGGCGAGGCAGCGGACGAGACAGACGACGGACGAGATAGGGTTTCCATCTGTCAGGGAAGGAGAAGTGGCAGACATTGCGGTTTTGAGTAGGACGGCCACGTCCAGTTGCGTCGCGTAGGGCAGAACCTGACACAAGACCTTGTCCTGGGATGAGGGAGTCCAATGGGTCACGGCCGTGCACAATAATACCCTCGTTGTCGACTCCTGGATGGAGCCCACGATGTCGGTCAATGCTGCCAGGACCCTGGGGGAAGTCGATTGGTCTGGAACGCTTAGCCTCTTTGATCATGGCGTCCGTTGCCGTGCCTTTGGCAGTGGGCTCCAGGCCTTGTATCCGCCGCTAATATCTTTGGGTGCCCTGGCTCAACCACGGATATCCACCGATGGTACCTGAATAGGCCGGGAAGGACCCTGAAGTGGTTTGTTTCGAAATATCGTCTGGGAATCGTAGCAATCACCGAAGGGGAAATAGCGGAGCGAATAGAAGGAGGAACTATCCTCTTGGGCATTTGAGCAAATGAAGGAGGCTGCCGACCCAAAGGGAGAAGGATTAAGAGGAGCCATCTCGGCCACAATATCAAGGATGGGCGAATGACAAAGGCAGAGGCGCGCTTAACAAAGCCATATTGGTTAGGATGATGAGGATATAAGGGAGACAATGACCTACAACCTCGGATGGCTTCATTTTGTTGGCAAGCCAAACGCCAACCCAACAGCCATCTCATGGATAGTATGAAAGCTCGTTGGCAGGCTTTGATCGAGCACAAGCACTCCAGTGTTCTGGAAGGCCATTGTCCAACCAAGATGGCTGAGGCTCTTGATGTTTTTTCCAGCGAGGTTGATCACCGCCAGGGATATGGCTCAACATTGCCAAAATCATGAAGAATTCTCGAAAGGAATCTGGGGTTGATGATAGAGGAAAGAAAACTGACGAGCAGGTGGGGAGTTGTCGAGGCTTCCCTTGTCCAACGTTGGACAATCTGGAACAGTACACTGCAAGGGTTGCAACAGGTCCACTTCCGGGGAGATCCTAGCATGGTCTCGTTCGGCTGATTCCTGGCTTGGGCATGTCTCATGTTGATGGCTCCCGCTGTATACTCCAACGATGGGTTGGACGCAGAAACAGGGAGAGATGAGCCAAAATCGTGATTGTGGTCTCCCCAAAAGATGAGAGGCCTTCCCAAAGAGGAATTGGGGCACGCCGAAACCTATCCCCAGGAGTTGCCTCGACTGACCATGCTGGATCATATCGAAGTCGATATTACTAAGGATACGTCCGGGGTAGTTCCATTATTAGCCTATTCTGTGTCTGGAGTCAGCGGACAAAAGAGGGAGGCGTCGTTCGATCCGTGAAAGAGACTCTAGCATCAAAACAACAACAATGCCACGACATGTCGTCGGTTTGGCCGCATCTTGGTATGTACTGACTTGACGCCGCCGTGGATGTCGAGGTCGTGAACCGTATTTAAATGCGTGACTTGTGCAGATGTGGAGATGACGATGAGATCCCGTCCGTCCTAGCAAACTCGCAAGCTTACCAGGGGGTTCATTGTGCTGAGAGGATCGGGACTTGGACAATGACTGCCTTGCCCTCGGTAATGACTGTCAAACGCCATGTATGTCTTTGATGATGTTGTTGTCAGAACCAGACATCAGACTCTCAGGGCAATAATTCCACTGTCCACCGGCGTGCCAAGACGTCGGTTTCATAATGTTAAAAAGGGGTCGGTTACGGATCCGAACAGCCTGACTGGAACCCTGGACATCAGACGCCCTTGAGTCAAGATTCGTACGATATAAGGGCTGCCGGCTTGAACAGGCAACCCTCGGTTTTCACCATACCTTTAGGTAACTAGGCTATACCTCAGGGATTTCGTAGCTTAGATTCGAGATTGGCGTTGGTAATGGTTGCGTAAGGAGATCCTTCTCATCAGGTCCCAAATTTAGCAATTTGTGCCTGTTGTTGGCACCTTGGTCCCGTCGTCTCTTTGTTGAAGTTGTCAGGTTGGATGAAATGGAGGTCGTCGAGGAAAGAGGTGCTGAATCGATCTTTGATTCGCCGTGCACTAACTGACACCCACGAGGCAAGCCGAACGCTAGTAGAGCATGCGTCCGCATTCATAAGAGCTCCGCTTGTTGTTGGGACGACAGCTGGATGGATCAATGCTTGACCCTTCTGGCGTCATATGCAAACTCTCTTGTGCTGTCCAACCCCATCATCTTCACTGATGCGTGCGCCATGCAGACAACGGCGTGCTTTGCTGCTGCCTCGTAGAGGGAGGTGCGTGAGATGAATGAGGGGCATTGGAGCAATCAGTCAACTCTACATGGTGTTGTGGTACAGCATCAGGGAGGATGGACGTCCGTCAAAATATCTTCATGTTGTTGGTGGTGTCACAGACTGAAACCTCGAGACTACGACAGCAGACTCTTCAAGTTGTCCGTCTCGGCGGTCAATGAGGCGGGATAGATGGGTCGTGGAATCCCATGGCTTTGCAAAAGAACGGTGAAGAATCCCAAGTCTGATGAAGAAGAAGCTGCCACCTGTTGAAGAGGGGGTCCACTGCTGACCACTTCGGTTGCTCCCGTCGATCCAGCTTGGAAATGCCGCCGAGTTGGATGGTTAGTTGAGCAAGTTGTCTGCTAATTGTTCAGGCATGAGCTTCTTACCAAGAGACGTTAGAGAGATACCTCATTCTCACCTGCCGAGCCCCTCCGCGACCCCGTGTCAAGAGGTCCCGTCATCGCCCAACTTCTGCGGGGCACCTCACTAAAGTGACGAGGAGGGACCTGGCTGGTGAGGGGGTTCCTCCTCTCAAGCAAGAGCTTCCCATCAACGACGGGAATCCACAACCACCAGGCACCGTCACCCGGCCCCATTTACCAGCTGGCCTTCGCTGGCTTCGCCGGTTTAGCCCACTAAAATCCCAGGACCAGTGAGTCGTTCCCCCCTCCACTGTCATGTCACCGCTTCCCCTTTTCGCATCCAATCCATATCCAGTCGCCGCTCCGCTATCTTCCGCCGCCGCCTAGCCCCCCAAAACCACCGACCCCCCCTCCCCCCTTTGCCAACCGAACCGCGTTTGTTTGGGTTTCCCTTTTTTTAACCTTGCCCGAAAGCCAGCTTCTTCCTCGTCGTCGTTGTCCGTCGAAAACTCCTCCCTCAAACCAACCACCAAATCCCTTCCACCACACCAAACATCACACACATCCCGACAAAATGTCCTGGCAAGGTCAGTGCCTGGTTTCCGCTTGTCCCCTCTCCCGCGACCTTGGGAGCACCCAACCCCACCTCGACAGAAGCTGGGAGAATGCAAGCTAACCTCTTAAATGTCGTGAACAGCCTATGTTGACTCGAGGTACGATATATCATTGGAAACCGCCCACTCCTTTGGAACAACGAATCGCGCCGCCGCCATCGACTGCCATGCGCTTGATTGCTTGCGCCTCGGCGATGGCTGTTCGGCCTTGAGAGAATGCGGAGAACTACCTATACATGAAAACGGGACATGATGAGCTAAGACGTAACCTCCTACATCTATATAGCCTTGTTGGCACCGGCCACATCGATAAGGCCGCCATCATCAGCGCCGCTGGTGACAGCACCTGGGCTGCGACTCCCGGCTTCACGGTACGCCCTACCTTACCAACTCCCCCGATTTTCTGTCCCGCGCCCTTTCCCTGCCCCCATCTCTGTCTCTCTCTCCCCGGCCCGCGCAACCGGTCGGACATATACAATCTCCGAGGAATATTGAATGCTATTGTAGTAGGCTTTGTGTGCGCCGGTGAAGCAGAAAGCAGGGGCGAGAGAAAGGGACAGCTAGGATGGGAAGCCCCGATGGTGTGATGGACACCAATGTTCCAGGAAAAGCTAACATGGCATGTGAACGTATTGTAGCTGAGCGCCGATGAGATGAAGTTCATCGCCACCGTCGCCGCCGAGAACGGCAAGGGCCCTAACGTTGACAAGGTTTTCGCCGACGGTTTCCACGTTGGCGGTCAGCGCTACGTTGCCTTCAACGTCGAGGGTCGTCACGTCTACGGTCGTCAGGTGCGTTCACTACAATACCTCTTCTTCTCTATCCCCCATATTGTGCCTCGTCCTCGCGCCGAGCCAAGTGGCTGAGTTCTGCTCAGAGCTCCCCCACGTCTCCAAATGTCGCATGTTCAAGCTTACTGACGATTTTCTCCCCCCCAAACAGGGCAAGACCGGTGTCATCATCGTCAAGACGACACAGGCTATCCTCGTCGCCCACTACGGCGAGAACGCCGTTACCGGCAACTCGACACAGACCGTCGAGGCGCTCGCGGATTACCTCATCAAGGCTGGATACTAAGTTTTGTCGGGGTTGGTAGTGGGGGGAAGAGATGATTGGATGTCTTGAGAATCAAGAAGTGAATGTGGGAAAGGGAAGGGGAGGACGGAGGACGGAGGACGGAAGGATGGAAAGAAACCGAAAGACGGACTTTCCTGTGAAGGAGTATGGGGGCTGTTGTACTGGATGGATGATATCCTTTAAATAGGCAAAGGCCCTTGGGAATGTTTTTTTTTTTGAACTGACAACACACTTTGGCGGGTTTTGCTTTTCTTTTACAAAGCTGAAGCTTCCGCTTGTTAGAAACTTGACGCAAATGCTTCCTTTGATTATGTTGCGTTATTGGTGTTTTATGATACCATGACCCCCCACGTCTATATAGTATTTGATGATTACCTTCCCATAATCATACATGAAAAGAAAGCCCATTACTTCTCTCTTCGTATTACAACTTGGGTATTCCAAAGTTCGTTCCAACGCCCCCTTGTGTGTGTATGTGCATAACTGGCGTGTCCATTATATCCTTCATGCCCCGTTAAGCGTCCACTTTTTGTTTTCCAACCGTCGTCTCTTCGTTCATGTTCTCGTTTCCTTCCTTTCTTCCCCCTATTTCCGACCTGCGAGCGCTGGACCGGTCTGCGCCCAGACTCTCAAGCCATTCACGTAAACGGCGGCCCGTTCGTCTTATCAAACCACGAAAGTACTCGTGGTTCGAAGCAATAATATCAAGTCCGCAGACCATGGACTCCGGTTTCGTTCGACTCGTCGTCCTCGGTGTGCGACAGCGCCCTCAGCCCCCAGCCCCCATCACTTCCCCCTTAAACAGGCAAATCCGCATTCTGCCTCGCCACCACACCACTCCTATCCACCGCGACACCGATATAAGGCCCAACAACAGGAATGTTGCGCGCGAAACCCGCTATCGTTCCCAGGAAATCGCCAAAGAGGATCATGATCCCGTAAAGCTCCACGCAGAACCCGATCAAGGGCCAGCGCATCAGGATCAGCATAAGTCCGGCGAAGAAGGCCGCCGTGCCTTTGGCCTTTTGCTTGCGCGCGAAGAAGGTGATGGTTTTTTGGGGGCCGATTATTATGGTTAGGCCGATTAGGAAGAGGATCTGTTTTTTTTGGGGGAAGAAGGGGTTAGTATGATGGGATGGAGGACGGGAAGGGGAGGGGGGGAGGAGAAGGAAACATACATTGCCCATGGCAAGCATCGCCCGGTCAAAGAATAGGAGAACACCGCCGATGAGGAAGAAGCCGCCTGGTTTGAGAATTCGTCCCGTCAGTTATTTGGTCCCTTGTTTCTCTCTCAAAAAACGTGTGTATGTTCGATCTGATCCCGCGACAATTGCGCAACGTTCGTGCGCAAAGGACTTCATATCGTGGCCGGCAGAGCATCAACTCGCAAGGAGACCGCCTCCTTTACTGTAGTCCATCGTAGGTAGGTCTGGCAAGGAGCTATGTAGAGGTCCGGGAAGGGGGATTCGCGGAGGGAGATTCGGAGAGGGATGTTCGGGAAGTAGAAATGGTGAATGCATACCGCCAGAGCAAAAGGCGACTCCAATTTCTGAGAAGAGAAAAAAAGTTAGTATCGTATACTTGCAGTTGGCGCTGGTACGGTACATAGTCCACTACTCACTTTGGGAGTCAGATAACCACATTGTAGGCATCTTGATGGTGGTGACTTTGGAAGCTTTCGGGTAGCTTTTGGGGTGGACGTTAGGACAGCTAGCTACTTAGAGGTATAGCTAACTCGAGAAAGGCGAAGAGAAGAAGCGCAACGGTATGCGCTAATGAATTAATAAAGTATGTAGGTGTAGTAAAGAGCGTAAATACGCTGGCTCGTGAAAGTTGCTGACCAGATAATGCTGTAGGTAGGGATCGAAAATGGTCTCGCTTGCTGTGCTAGGATGCGATCAAGGGGCTTGCATCAGCGCCGCGCCAAGGGACGCGGCCGGCAGAGCAATCGGACCTCAGCGGCTTCGGGGGCCTGCCGAAGGTCAGGAACGGATCCACCTTTAGCCCAGCTTTCTACAGCTCTGATTGGCTCTGTGGGTAGGATTGGAGGGGCCGAAGAAGAGCAAAAACACCTTTTCTCGAAGTCGGGAAATTTTCCTTTTGTTCTCTTTCTCACGTTCTCAGTCGTCGCGCAGAGATCAAGACGTTTCAGAACAGCAAACATGGCGGTTTTGTTCCCAAACAGCCTCTCAATCACGGATTATATGCTTTCTAGCATGGAGAGTTTCCAATGATCAAGACGCTCGACTACACGATTATGTTATTACTCCCGGTGTCTTGGTCAACCACGCTCCCCACGGTAGGTACCATCTATCTATTATTTCCTTCCCTTACACCTGTTGCCACGACGGCTCTAGCTTCTTGCTAGAGCAATCTGAGTTCGATTTCTCTCCGTTCGTTCTCGGTGGTCTGTCGGTTAGCCTTCGGGCTTTTGGGCAAAGAGCAAATGATCACGATTAAGCCGGAGTGTCGATTGTATCTTGCTGTTGAAAGACAGCGAGTACGTAGTTGGGACTTGACTTTGTTGGTCGCACATGTTCTTCTGCGATTAGATAGATCCTTTGTTGTGAATAGTAATAACAACGCATTAACAATGCTCCCTCCCTTGGTCTGTTCGAGATGAAAACGCCGTGCAATTCCGTCCTCCTTCTTGTCCCTCAACGCCTTGGAAACAAATGCTCTCCTGAGTCCTGTTCAGCGCCTCCTTGTAATATCCCTTCCAACATCGTAGATGCTTGAATGTCCCTCCAACCTGAGCGTAGCACGTGCGAGATGTGTACGCAAAAGTAAACAGGCGCCAAATGACAAGGCAACCAAACCGGGTCTGAATATCCGCTCCCTGCTCATTATTTGAGAACAGTATGAGCACCTCTGGCCTCCAAGAACTGCTCTCCCACGCCCTGCGGGAGACTCCGAATCATGGCAAACACCTCCGCGTTATGATATCGCAGCCTGGTCTTGGGATCAATGTACGGTGCCGACAGCCCAGTAATGTCACAGTAGCGCTTCATAGGCGCCATGCTCGGTGCACTTTCGATGTTGGTATACGTCGCGACCGGTGCCGAGGACAGACTCGCGGCCAGTCCGTTCGATCCCTTTGCTGGCACGTTGAGACTCTTTTCCAGCACCAGCTTCGACAAGCTCCTAGATGCCTGTGCCAGATTGGCTGTTGTGCCATTCGCGTTCGCGCCGTTGGCCGAAGGTACGGCCGGTGTCGAAATTCCGCTGGTGGAAAGACCGTCGTCGCCAGCTGGGGCGGGCGTGGCGGCGCCGCTGGCATCCTGCGGAGTAGCGAGAATTGAATTGGCTTCTTTTCGTTGCGCGTCGCCGAGGATGGTCTTGATGTTTTTGTTGCGGCGCTGGTTTGGTCGCCAGTGTGTGTTGCGGAATGACTTGGGGATGGAATGGATGTCAAGCTGCTCGATGAGCTTGAGATGCGCGGCTGCCGCAGCTTGGGCTTCTGGTGTTTGGTTCGACATCGTGGATGGTTTTGTAAGCTGTTTGGATACCGAAGAGGTGATTTCGCTCTATCAACAGTCAGGTTGGAAGGGAGAAATAAGAGAGAGCTCCAAGTTGAGGTGGTCGAGGTCACAGTTCCCGCCCGTTACCCTGTAGGCGTTGGCACCGATGAGGTATGCCTGCCCGGAGGCTGCTGTGCTAACAGGGGTCCTGAGTTCTGCCGCGTCATACCGCCCCACTTTTTAGACGGGCTGCTTCTTTCCATCGCGCTTATGGCAGCGAATGCCCCGCCAGTTGGTCGCGTTTAGTGGACGCATGGCACATGTCAGTGCCTGTAACATCAAGAACCCTTTTGGACACTCCTTGGTCCTGTGCCTTGACACCATCACCACCATCAATCTTGATACGAAGTGGAAGTAAGCCTTTCACTACACAATGGTTTGTAGAACTTCGTTCCACGTTGTTCTGTCCTGGAATCTCACTTACAGGAATCTAGGAGAGCCCTCATGAGCATCAGCAGAACTTGTTGCTGTCACGCATCATCACCAACGTGGTAAGCTCTCCAGTTGCCAGCATGACTGTGATGCACGACCCAGACAAGGTGCCACCGAACTGTTACTGATGCTACAAAATTTTGTCAGGAGAAACTCAACGAGGCTATTGTCGTGATGAACAAGGCTTTGCAGGTAACTTTGGCCTAAAACTGTCCTTGGCTTGGTATGGTTACTAACTTTATTGTCTAGGAAATCAACATTCAAAACATGAACATTGAACTGGTTGCGCAAATGTTCAAGAACTACCAGTCCAACGTGTTATTCCACCTTGAGGGTGAGCTCGCCAACAATTTCCTCACTAAATACTGGTGTCTCAGTGATCATACTAACTTGTCAAATGTTCAGCTACCGACAATTTGAAAGAGCCATCTTGAGGAAGCCCATCTTGAAAGATGGCGAAGTTGAACCGATACTGGATAGACATTGATAGGAAAGCCATCCGTAGAAGCAAAACAAAGCCAAAAAATAAGGGGTTGACATGATCCCGTATCAAACTTTGATACACCATCGGACTGTAAGGTCTTTTCATCTACCTCTATTTCTAACTGCAACCTTCTTGATATAATGATGTGGTGATTAAGGTACTGGTGAAAGTTTCCAATGACATGAATTTGGGGTAGTTGCTTCCCCCATATCCACCCCTTGCATGCTTGCTGTAGCTTAAAAGGTGGAACGCGCCAAGCCACGCCACTATAAGAACGTCAATGGGACAGCAACCGCGACGGGACTTTGTGGCAGGCAAGCACCGGACGGATCGTTGCCAACAAACAATCTCGTCGATGGTTGCTGCTTTCTCTTCTTTCCACTTTCCACCAAAAGTTGTAGACACACCACAACTCTTCAGCATCGATTCTTCGTCGGTCCGATCGCCCTTTTGCCGGCCATCATCGCCAGATCCTGTGAGGATCAGAATGCGCTTGACCCGAACAATCCCACTACTTCAGCGCTGAGCTCCCGGCAGCCCCACGATCTTCAACCAACCGGACACACTTACAGAATATCTCAATTCGAATATACCTTCTGATTGAACTGCTATCCAAGTCATACCATTTTACCATGGCGCCCTCCGCAGTTGATGATACTGTCAGCAGGCGGGAAGTCTGGAAGACTCTCCCTGATCCCGTGCTGTACCCAGTCAAGGAAGCCAAATTCGAAAAGTACATCGAGCCACAGTCGGACGGATACGAGCGCGCGAAGGCTCAATCTGGAGGAAATCCAGCTATCGTCATAGATAATGGTAAGCTCGTATCTAAGGATTGAGGCCATTCGCCCATGCACATTCTCCCCAGTTGAGCTTGGCCGACGTATGTTGCTAACCTCTGTCATCGCACCTTCAGGTTCCTGGGCTGTCCGAGCGGGATGGTCTTTCGAAAATGCCCCCCGACTAGCGGTCCCCCCGATCATGGCCAAGTATCGCGACAGAAAATTGGGCAAGACCTTTTCCTTTGCGGGCCAAGACTGCTATGCCGATACATCTGCGCGAGGACACATACGGAACGCTTTCGAGGCTGGGACCGGTATTGTGAGCAATTGGGATGTTATGGAGCACGTGCTGGACTACGTCTTCTTGAAGCTTGGGATGAATGGTGTCGATGGGGCGATTGATATGCCGGTTGTCATGACCGAGGCTGTCGCAAACTTGCCCTATTCGAGGAAATGTAGGTCAAACACCCACTCAGTGTCGTTATTGCTGCTAACTCATATTGCTCTCCTTAGCCATGACCGAAATCATCTTCGAATGCTACGGCGCCCCCTCTCTCACCTACGGAATCGACTCCTTGTTCGCATACCGACATAATCAGGGAAAGACCGGTATCGTTGTCTCTTCGTCACACAGCGCTACCCATCTCATACCCGTTTACAACCAGAAGCCATTGCTGGCTCAGGCTACAAGGCTGAACTGGGGCGGCTGGCATGCCGCGGAATATTTGCTGAAGCTCATAAGGCTAAAATACTATTATGGATTCCCCGGCAAACTCAACTCATCACAAGCTGAGAACATGGTTCGGGATTTCTGTTACGTCTCCCAAGACTACGACAGTGAACTAGCACATTATCTGGACTGGACTGGACTCGAGGACAGGGAGCGAATTGTCCAATATCCTTACACGGAGGAAGTTATTATCCAAAAGTCAGAGGAGGAGCTGGCCCGGATAGCTGAGAGGAAGAAGGAAAGCGGTCGAAGGCTGCAAGAACAGGCTGCCAAGATGCGCCTGGAAAGACTGATGAAGAAGGAGCAAGAGCTCGAGTATTACAAGGACGTGCAGCGCAGAATTTCCGAACAGACGACCAAGAAGGAGATCAAGCGCATCCTTGATGATGCCGAGGTAAAGGATGAAGCTGCTTTGGACCGGATGGTCAAGGAGCTGGAAAAATCTATCAAGCGGGCGCGGACCAAGGATCTTGGAGGCGAACAGGAGGAAGAGCAAGAGGCCCCCGACTTTAGCCTGCTTGATGTGCCCGATGATCAGTTGGACGAGGCAGGACTCAAGCAAAAGAGACAACAACGTCTAATGAAATCGAACCACGATGCTCGAGCACGTGCCAAGGCTGAGAAGGAGGCAGAGAAGGCCAGGATAGCGGAGGAAGCCAGGTTGGACGAGGAAAGGCGGACCAACGATCTGGAGGGATGGCTTGAGGAGAAGCGCCAGCTTCGTCTTGCCAAACTCGCTCAAATCAAAGAGCGCGATCGCCTCAAGGCTGATCTCGGTAACCGCAAGTCACTGGCTAACCAAATACGTATGAAGAACCTCGCAAATCTTGCCTCGGATACACCCGCTGCCACCGGTCGCAAGCGGCGTCGCGGTGGTGACGATGACGACTTCGGTGCCGATGACGCCGACTGGGGTGTCTACCGCAGTGTGGCCATTGGCGCAAACAAGGGCGACAGTGATGACGAGGAGGAAGCCGAAGAGGACCTCGAGGCGTCGGTCCGCGCGCTGGAGCAAGACTTGCTCGAGTATGACAAGGAATTCACCTATGAGCACACACTCGAAGCCCAGAATGACTGGACAAAGTCCCTCCTGCATGCCTTCCGGTATGGGCCGAGGCCGTTCGATGCGGCAGCACCAGCAGAAACGCATCGTCTCCATCTGAATGTCGAGCGCATCCGTGTACCCGAGGTGATCTTCCAGCCCAGTGCTATTGCTGGTGTTGATCAGGCCGGTATTATCGAGATTGCTGGCGATATCTTGAACCAGCGACTGGTTGGTATCCCAGGACTTGATCGGGATTCGTTCCTCAAGGATATCTTCTTAACCGGTGGAAACACCATGTTCCAAGGATTTGACGAGAGGATGCGCGCTAGCCTTGTGCCATTGCTCCCGGCTGGCACGCCACTTACTGTCCGCAAGGCGAAGGATCCTATCCTCGACGCCTGGAAGGGCGCTGCCGGCTGGGCGGGCAGCGAAGATTGGCAGAGGGCTAAGGTTACGAGGGAGGAGTATCAGGAGAAGGGAGCTGAGTATCTGAAGGTGAGTGATAGTAACCCTCTGCTACCATATGATCATTTCTTGCGCGTAATATTCAATTTACTGACTGACTTGTACAACAGGAGCATGACTTGGGTAACGCTTTTAGCTAGAGTCAACAAAAGCCTACCACAACCACAACCACAAAGCCACGTCGTAGGTCGAAAAAGAAATAGCTACGATTAGTATAGTGGCTAGAAACGTGTTTAGGTGCTAGAAGAGAATATCCAATCCATTGTCTGCCAACGACGTCTAAACTGAAGAGTCTCGGTTGGTATCACTGTTGTGGAGGGAATATGCTGCTGTGACAGTCCCGAGATATCTGTGACTGAACTGGGCGACACCAAAGACGGAGATACATGTGTTCGAGGACAAGAAGATGGAGTTGAGAAGAGACCAAGTTTCGATCAACACCGAAGTTGTGAAGCTTGAATCTTTGAACTATAAATACTAACTCCTGGCTCACATAGTTTCGGCTGATTTGCTTCTTTCACCACCAGCAACTAAACATTGATACTCAACTGACAACCCCGACAAACAGTTTCACACCGTTTTTGAACATCAGACAGCAACTACATTGGCTTTATTATCAACGTGAGGACCACCATGATCGCAGCTACCCTCGCCACCCTTGCTGGCTTTACCACGGCTGCTCCGGCACCTGAGGCCCAAATCGCCAATCGCCAGTGGACTCCTCACGTCTACGTTTGCATCACTACTGGCTGGAACCGTTGCAGCGTTCTCGATGCCAACCGCGGGCAATGCTGTAAGTTTTTTTTCTCCTTGACCCCATTTCATGAGACCGAATCCGGGGACATCGCTTTGCTGACTTGGAGCGTGAATTATTTTGGAAACAGACGACTTGACCAAGATGGACGATCTCACTACCTCCCTCACTGGTTTTGGTCCCGACCCTGGACTCACTTGCTCCCTCTACAGGTGAGAATACCTACCCCTAAAACTACCGAGTATCCATCCTCCCCGAACGACGTATGTAGCTGACACACTCTCACTTTATTACAGTAACTCGGATTGCACTGGCGATCATCTTGACTATATTTCCTATCCGGGCATTGGAGACTTGCATGATAAGGGATGGAATGATAAGGCTAAGTCGTACAAGTGCATTTAAGGAGGTTTACTGTGTAGGGCAACCCTTCCGACTAGAGGTGGTTTGGACTATCCGTGTCGTGTGGTAACTACTGTTGAGATTGGCGGGTCTTTAACTGCGTGTGGGCTGGACGTTCTTTTGGTTTGCTGGGTAGATGGATTGTTGAGCTGGGATAGGAGTCCCTGTTTCGTTCGCTTCTGTTTTGTGTTTCTCTTCGTTATTTTCCTTCCCTTGTCTTTCTCTTGTTGTCTGGTCCAAGTTGCCCAAAACCAGGCGACGCAGTCTGGTGATTTTTGGAAAGCTAGGTAGGATACGCTTAGGTTGTCTCTGAACTACAAGTGGCAGATGGCACGGTCTTTCTAAAAATGCTATAAACGCTTTGATTTATCACGAAGGTCCATTCATGGTGTTGAGATTTTTCATATGGGGTGAAAAAGGTAGTAGTGATGATGAATTCGAGCAAAGTTTTATCTAACCCATGCCCTCTATAATAGTAATAATACCCATTTCCTCTCTTCAACATAAACTCCCAATCTAATACCTCCTAAACTGCTTCTCCCACTGCTCAAAACCCCTAATCATCTCCGGCGTGATCTGCCTCATCATACCCTTAGCCGCCATCTCCAAGTCCTCCATCGTGATGCCCACCGCACCCCGTTCAACAGAATCCTCCCTAAGATATCTATCATAAGCCCTCGTGCCCGCCACCGCGCAAATCCCCTTAATCTCCGCGCCCGAGAATCCATCCGTGATGGTCGCCAACCGCTTAATCTCCTCCTCGCCAATCAACATCTGCCTCTTCTCCGCCTCCTTCCTGAAAATCGCCGCGCGCGCTTCTTCGTCTGGCGGACTGACATAAATCAGCTCGTCAAACCGACCAGGGCGAAGCAAAGCCGGATCCAGCGCCTGCGGCCTGTTGGTCGCGGCAAGTACTACCACGCCCGTTAAAGCTTCGAAACCGTCCATCTCGTTCAGCAAAGTCGTTAACACGTTCAGACCGCTAGAACTTCCCCCGGACGTTGAAGATGCTCCGTGGCCAAAGCCACTCCGCTGCCCCGCAATAGAATCAATCTCATCAAAAAAAATCATACTAGGCGCCACCTCCCTCGCCCTCTGAAACAGCCTCCGCACCGCCCTCTCCGACTCGCCCACGTACATATTCAGCAGCTCGGCGCCCTTGACCGCGAAGAAATTGAGCCCGGACTCGGTGGCCATCGCTTGCGCCGCCATGGTTTTTGAGCAACCCGGTGGGCCATACAACAAAAATCCTTTGGGAGGGCGGGCGAAGAAGCGAGATAACACGTGGACGGGCTCGGTGGACATGCGCACGGCTCGTCGCAGGGAGGTCTTGACGGAGGCTTGCCCGCCTATGTCGGACCAGTGGATGGGAGGCGGCTTGAGGTTTACGTCGTGCATGGCGGAGGGGCGGACGAGGCGGAGGGCTTCTTCGTAGTCGGCGGGGAGGAAGTAGGAGGTTGGTGGGGTGAGGGTGGTGGTGGAGGAGGAGGAGTCGGCGACGAGGGTGCTGGCGGTGGTGGCGAAGGTTGTTGTGCTGGCGTCGGCGTCGGAGAGTTGTAGGGAATTCATGAGAGTTGCGACTTCTTCTGTTGCTGCGGGTTGATCATTAAGGTTAATCAAGTCCTCGGTTGATGGTGGCGTTGTTGTTGTCTTCTTTGTCCTGTTGATCCGCGTCCTTGCTATGAACTCGGCTTCGTCCACGAGCCGGCGGAGGTCCTTGCCGTTGTAGGCATGCGTGCGTTCGCTGAGGCTGCGGAGGAGGGCGTCTTCTTCTTCGGGGGCTACCCGCAGGTTGAAGGAGGCGAGAATCTCCTTGCGGCCATCGACGTCGGGCAGCGGTAGGTAGATCTCACCCGTGAGCCTTCCGGGGTCCTTGAGATCCTCGGGCACGTCGGTTGTGTAATCCAAGCAAGAGACGATGACGGCCACCTTGGGAATCTCGCCGGTTTCCTGGGCATCTGCTCCCAAGGTATCGAGCGCCTCGCAGAGGGCCTGTATCACAGACGTGCGGTTGTTCCTCTCCTTGTCGATGAGCCTCTCGAGCTGGTCGATCAAGATGATACTGGGCTGTTCAAGTCTGGCTTTCTGAAACATATCCTGGATATCGGCAAGCTTGTCCTTGGGCTGGATGCGGTAGACTGTGCCCCATCCAGTGGCTGCAATGGTGTTTAGGAGTACGCTCTTTCCCGTGCCATGGCCGCCGTGGATGACAATACCGCGGTACCTGGGCTTGCCCTTAAAGACCCAGGGGTTGGTGAACTGAGACAACAGGTCGTTGAGTTTCTCGATCTGAGTGTCCAGTCCACGAACACCTGTCACCTCCAGCTTTCCCTGGGGCACTCCGTCCGCCTGGTTAGCGGGCGAAGGCGCCCCTATCCTGACTCTCGTCTTGCCATCCAAATAGCGTGCGTTGCCGGTTGGTCGCCCGTTTACCGAAGCCACCACGAACGACCTCTGCGGACCCCTAGCGTACAGGTTCTTGAACGTCAAACCAGCGTGGACGTGCTCGATCATAGAAAGCCTTCCGGCGAGGAAGAACTCCCAGCCGGGGATTTCGGATGGGTCGATAGGTCCGGCAGTCTCTGCATCTTTGCCAGCCTTCTCGGGAGGTAGCTGTTCAAGGACGACCTCTTCGGCTTCAGGAAGTTTCCCTTCTTGGACTGTGACCCTGACCTGAACTCCAGTCTGGTAACCGCAAACATCTCTGAAGGCGTCATACAACTGGATGCTGGCCTTGTCTATCCTCTCTGGCGATTTCCATAGGGTTGCCTCTCGTCGCACGGCTTGGTCGCCAGAAGAGTTCTTGTCGATCTTCTCAATGGTGATGGCCCGTCCTCCGTCTTTGGAGCCCGTCAGCTCGAGAAGAGCCTCCTCGTTGACATAGACGCGAGATGGTTGTTTCCTTGCGAGGTCCTTTTCGGTGGTGCTGTTGGCCTGCAACTTGCGCACCTTGAACTCGAGGGATTTCGTCCCCATGGTGTGTCTGTGTGCTGAGTGAGATCCGGATGAGAACAGTTCACCGTCTCTTTCTCACTTTGGTCTCGGTGGACCTTGATGTCCAGACTTTATTGTAGGGTTTGTTGGGTGGGGTCTTTCGGAGGGCCCGTCGACATGGACTGCCCGGCTTGGTTCTTGACTCGGAGCACAAGCAGAGCTAAACGGCCCGGGAACCGCCTTGAAAACGGAGACTGAGCCCCGGACACGGTCAGTGTGTCTTGTCCAAGTCCGACTTCATCGCGGCTTCTTGTCTCCGAAATTGACGGCTTCCGATTTTGAAGACCGGTGGTAAGTGGGGCCGGACGCCACTTTGAAAGATTCCCGTACCTCTACCTGTACTACCACACTACATAGCACATGATTTGTGTATCCAGTACTTGCCCAGTACCTGCATCCGGCTGATCTAAGGACGCCAAGGTTCTCGTTCAGCTGCCGTCCTAACTTTTTTTCTCCTTCGCTGCCCTCTATCGATGATATTAGGGTTAGGGTTAGGGCTATGCTGGGCAGCATCGACTTGCCGGCGGCAGAGCCGATGTCGTTGCGGGGGACTGATTTCCAACGATTCCCAGCACGAGACAAGAACCAATTGGGATCCTGTGGACACTTTTCACGTCTTTTCCTTCGACTTTTACCGTCCCCCTACCCCGCGCCTCCAGCTTGCCTCTATGGTTTGCGCTCGGCGTCCACGACCTTGATGCTGTCGAGAGGACTGCAGTTGTCGCAGCCCTTCAACCGGTCATGCGTGAGACTGCCAATTGCCCGATCCGCGACCACCCCCTCCATCGCCTTCTCCACGTCTCTGACCAGATGCAGAAGGAATGCGAACGAGACCGCCAACAATGGACGCGCCAACAGACAGACCTCCGATGAGAGGAGCCGCAGGGCTCCGGAACCTGCTCCGCTACAGGCCCGGTATCTAGAACAAACTGTTCGCTCCAAGGCAACAAACACCAATGGGCGACACCAAGAAAAGGTAACTCAGGCCCGTCCGCTTGTACGACTTGTTCCCTGCGAACCAAAAACTTTATCTCGGAAAAACGAGTTCTTCCCCGGCGCCGATACCTTTGGTGACTCTGTGGCACAGCCACATTCCAGTGAGCAAACTGTTCGCTCCTCACCAGAAGAACCCGAGCCAGAGGACCGTCCGCTAGTACGAACTGTTTTTTTCTCACCAAAGAAGACCCGTCCGCTAGTACGATATCATGATGTGGTACACCGGGAAAGAAACACCAACGGGCGAAAAGAAGAGTCTGAGCAACAACTCCGTCCAATCGCCCGAACCGCTCGCTCCTCATTAGAAAGTATCAACGTGTTGAAAGATGAACCTGAGCTACAGGCCCGTCCGGCAGTACGAATTATTCGCCACCTAGCCAGAGACCCCATCGAGAAAACAGAAAAAGAACCCGGGTTACAGGCCCATCCGCCAGTACGAGTTCTTCGCCGCTTGGCAAGAGACCCCAACGAGAAAAGAGAAGAACATGAGCTACAGGTCCGTCCAGCAGCACGGACTGTTAATTGGCGAAAAGAAGACTTCCTTGGAGAAAGGACTGCAGATTCCCGGTCAGGCTCTGCGCCAGCTAAACAGACAGCATGGGCTACTTCTCCGTTGGAAAACCACAAGCGGAAAAGGAGTAGCGCCGAAGGCTCTAAAGCCAACAAGGTAACAGAGACCGGCTCGGAGGAGGCGTTTCCTTCGCAAAGCGAGCTTCAAGCGTGGTTCAAGGAATTCACGTCCGAGCGATCCAATTCCGAAGCCACCGCCCAGTCAGCACCACTGGAGCTTCTCCAAATGCGCGTCAAGAAAACCTTTGAACATGACAAGGTGGAGAGCGAGGAGGAGATGAGGAGACTCGAGGAAACGGGGTTTTCAGGGCCTATAAAGATGGACCCCCGTCATGGGACTGTCGGGCCCATCACTTTTCGTCAACCTAGGGAAGAGTTCGACACTCTGGTGTCTTCAGTCGACATGGAGGAGAAGCCAGCAGTCGAGCAGAGCAACGAAGACGGCGGTCCAGCAATCATTGTGCTCAACTGTGTCTCCCGGTCCCTTCTAGAGTCCGACTTCCGTCACATTGCCGGTCATGGCCAGCATGTGGACGGGTGGACTTACGGCCTTGTCAAAGGTACGTTCGCAAGACTTCTGTTATTTACTGCAGCATCTTGGGTGTCTTGGAACCACGTGCGATTTCTCAATACTGACATTGAATCCTCTAACCAGTTGTCCAATCCCGATCCCGAACCACACATGAACCACAAGGCTGTTATTTCCTCTTCTTTGACAACGAGTCCAATGCTCGAGCATACATAGATGTTCTGGAACGCTTGCATAACAAGTCACGTCAGGGTTTGGCAAAAGAATGGCGACAGCAGACCACGGCCACGCCAACACCGGTTCAACCTGCTGGGAAACCAGAAGGCTTAGAAGTTGTGGAAGAAAGCGCCGACGAGCTTCCGGACGTGGATGAAGAGCAGGAGGATGGCCTCGGCAAACGCGGTGAATACGCCGCCACCACTTCCAACCCAGACGACGACGGCCTGGACGCTGCTCGCTACACGTTACTGCCTCCTACAGCGCCCCTGCATTACCAAATCTTCACCAGAGACAACATCCTCGAATTCGAGAACATACGGGAGGCAAGCAAGGGCCTGCGGCCTCAGCAGCTTCTCTCACAACCAAAATCTAAGCGTAGCGGAACAGGCTCCTTCGTAGCCCCGCCTCCCAAGGACCTCATCAACTACGCCCAAGACCCACAGATAGAGCATAGCAGAAACAGCGTCCTAGTGCACCTCGTCGGGACCAGAATGACCATCCGAGCCTTGCGCACCGCCATTGAAATCGACGCCGAGGCGCGCAACTACCCATGGCAATTGCTCCAGGCGGAGGATGCGACGGTGACGACGACAACGAAGACGACCAAGACAGAGGAGGGGAAGAGTGAAAAGGATCCAGCAATCAAGCCCATCTTATCCACGCTCTCCACCATCAAGTTCAGCAAGTTCAACGAGCACAGGATCGAGCACGAGCTGGATGAGTTCTCGGGCGGGCAGATGGAGGAAGGGGAGATGCACGGGTTTTCACGGTTCGTGGTCTCGTTTGCGGACGTGAGCGAGGCTAGGAGGTTTGTGAGGACGTGGCATAAGAGGGAGATGCTGGATTCGAGGACGGAGAGGATGGTGCTTGTTAATGTCACTTCTCTTTGGTAGCCTGGGTGCAACATTTCTGGTGTTTGGTATGCAGGCAGGCAGGAACATGTGGACTACTCGTCAGGTCTACAAAATCGACCGCTGACTAGTTGGTTTCCCACTATTCAGCTAGTTAGCAGCCGATTTTGTAGGCCTGACGAGTACGTTGTTTGTAAGTGAAGGGCTTTGTAAAGAGATGCGGATGGGCTCTGTGTATTATTTGTATTAGACTTATATCCTAGATGTGGGGGACATGGTCATATTATGGTCTATGTGGTTGTGTATGTATTTGGTGTATATTAGCTCCTCGATCTTGGATAGAGAAAAACAAACCATGGCGTCTAGACAGATGAACAACACTCCTCTTCACTTTGGACACGGACACTCTCGAGTTTCGAGAGAATGTATGTATCACAACAGTAACGAAAGGGGTCGTTTAGATACCCTGCCCCTCCGCGCCCCTCCTAGACTAGATTGGGTATTGCCCTACTTTGGGTTCCAACTTGTGAGATTGTCCGGTTCACGTCGTTACAAGTGATACAGTGCCCATCTCGTCGTTGTCCTTGTTGTCCTCATCCTCATCGTCGTTGTCGTGTCCTGCCTGCCTGCCTTGCCTTGCCTTGCCTGCCCCTTGACGGTTCAACTCGCTCGCAACTTCGTTGCCTGCCCGAACGGGACCAGACCAGACCACACCCCCGTCAAGCAGTGTTGTGGACTTGTGGCCCGGTGAGTCGACTAACAACGGTCTGTACGTAGGTATCTTGGGTCTCAGAGTCACCGATACAGTGCCATTTCATCGTTGCCCTCGTTCCCGTCGTCGTCGTTGTGTCCTGCCTTGCCTTGCCTGCCGCCTTCAGGTTTTGTTGCCTGCCCCGAACGGAACCCTCGTCACCTCAGTGTTGTTAGGTCTCAGAGTCACCTCATCCTCTTTTCACTCTCTCTTCAGTTTTCTCTGGCCGGTCTTACCGTCTCTCACGACTCACACAGCTGGTGTGCGTTGTTGTATACTTTCATGTGGTGTTCATGTTCCCATCCATGTCTACTGTCCAGCGCCAAACGGTCATGGCAGGCAAATTCCATCTTGATCTCTTCTTGGGGCAGGCAAATTTGAAAAATGTCCCAGTGTCTCTCGCGGGGATAAACAGTGGAAATGCCGTGCGTTGCGGGACTGGGTCACTGGGGAGGTCTTTGAGGGTTACATTTTGATGGAACTCTGCTAAAAGACGTGCTAAACGTGCCCAGAGCTTTAGACTGACGAAGTACATTCCTTGATCGCCTCGACTCCTGGAGAATATGGCTTTGTGATAGGAAGAGAGGGCAACCGGAGAAGACGCCGAAGTGGAATGGAATTTACACGGAAGACCTCCGATACACTAGAACGGAAGGTAGTTCGGACTGAAGAGACCTTGAGGTGTGGAGGTTACCTCTAGGTTCTAAGGTGATGCCCAACAGTTCTCAGTTCCATTCTTCTCACACATTTTCTCTTTCCGTGAAGCACACGGAAGTCGAAATTGTACATCTAGCCTGGAGGCAGGTGGGATTCGGTCGGTAACTGTCACGGTACCGAAGCATCCGACGACACATAGAGAGTGTACCTCTCTACCTCTAGTAGGTAATGCTCTAAACTGATATCTTCAAGATCACTTAGAGTAACAAGTATGCATTCGGCAACCTCTTTCCCTCTTCCACTGCGCGAACATCATCATCAGAAACAATCAACATCCGTGACAATAACAACTACAACCGGGGGGTTGACGAGCCATAGCTCCTAGAAGAGGCTAGCCGCACCCATGCGGGCTCTTCACTTTCGGCCATCTAGTAATGAACTCGTGTTGTTAACAGGCCAAACTATGTACACAGAAGAGAATCTGTTAGTGCAGAGGTAGTGAAGATGTACCTTGGTAGGGGAGGTGGAAACCTGGAAGTTCCACCCACACTAACAACAACATGGGGTGGGTGTTAGTGCCCGCCTGCCCGCTCCGCTGCCCGCCCGCCCGTCATTGCATTTGCACCTGTGACTTGCACTTTGACTGTTCAGTTCCTTTCTTCTGGGCCATCATCTTCTGCCGATATCTCGTCGTCTGCTGTCGTCGGAAGCAGGAAATTTGGGCGGAACCGATTAAACTGCCAGTGCCATTCCATTCCTTGCATTTGCCGCCGCATATCATTCCCATCCCCAGTTTCTAGTTCAACAACAATCACCATCGTCTTGAGTTATCCTCTCGCACAAACACTGGATCCTCAGAGATACAACACAACTCCTTGGGCGACACAGCAAACACCACCTTGGGTGCTTTGGGTTTCGACAGGTTTGACCTTTGAGTAACGGTCACCGAGAAAATTGACAAAGGGCCTCGACGCGCCCCCCCCACCTCCGAACCGAACCGTCGGCCGTTGTCGCCCTGGGAGACTGAGACCGTCGTCAAGCTCCTACCCGCCAGCCAACCAGCCAACCAGCCAACCATTGCCCACTCACGAGATAGCCAGCCAGATAGCCAGCTCATACCAGGCCCATACCAGGCTCTTCCCTGGACCGGAGCAGTCACCACCTCCTCGCCAGAGCTCACCACCAGTCAAGACTCGCTCTGTGTCTGCACCGAACCGACGACATTCCCGTGCAGTGGAACATTGCCTCCAAAAAGTCAGAGCGCGGCTGCTGCATTGTGCCGGTCCTGGTAACCGTTGTATACAACACAATCCATACAAGCACGGATAAGGACCACTAGCACAAGAAAGACGACGTGACGGCGCCATCTGTATTCTACCCTCCTCTCTGTCACTCTGTCACAATACGGATCCCTTCCCGGCTAACTTACAACAACAGACAACAGACCAGACGCGTTGAGATCCTGTGCTGCTTGTCGACTCATATCCTTTTACTTACTAAAGGTACTGGTCAGTCAGTGGCCAGTGTTCTGCTCTCTGTCCTCCCGTCCAGTGGTGACTGGTACACAAATCCATCATCCCAAAGGAGCTGGACCACCTGCCAAATCAGATTTCAACCACCCGAACCCTTATACCGCCGTTAGCCTGACGTTACTCAAAAACAGAAAACATTTGCCCTCCTCCAGCCAGCTGTGCGCCGTCGCTCTCGCCATACTCTGTCTCTCCCTCTCTCTCTCACACGCTCTCTCTTCCTCGCCCACCTCCTAGGTCCCAGGTTCCCCGGTCCAGCTCGCCAAAGTCCAGAGCGTCCCAATATCTGCCATCGGACATCCCTGGGCTTTCTCTCCTATCCAACTCCGCTGCTTTTGGTTCGCCCTTGGATCTTTCTTGTCATTCACGCGGTACACCGCACCAGCAACAGAGGACAAGCAACCCTACCTACTATCTTGCTACTATCTTAGTACAGACTTCCTGTGCCCCTCCCCTACCTGGCTCCTTGGGCATCTCTCTGAAACTAGCTTCCCACCCCCCACAGAGCCAAGTATTGGGAGCTGCCTATCATACCCGACTCCCCTGTTTACGCATGGCGATATCGTTGTAGTCATCCTACTTACAGAAGCTCAAGCAAGGCCAGCTCGTTGGAGCGGCCGGCATTAAGCACCCGCCTACAACATGGATCTCGAGCAGACGTTTATGACTATTCACAGTGGGTTGGACTCAATTGACATTCCCCGTCACGTCTCGATGCTCGGATCGGAGAATGCGGCGGGCACGCTCCCGATGACGAGCATTTCGGGACTCTGTACAATGGTTTGACTGACTCCCAATCCTTCGTTGCAGACCTGACAGCAGAGGCGAATATTCTTTTCGCTTCCGACTCCATCCTCGACATTCTTGGCTATCATCCAGACGAGGTCAAGGGGAAATCATGCTTTGACCACTTTCATCCAGATGACGTGGCACTAGCCCGCCGTGTCCATCAGGAGGGCGTGCTGCTTGACAAGGCAGCTGTTCTGCACTACACCAGAATCGCCTCGAGAGATGGCAAGTGGATTAACTGCGAATGCTGTTTTACCGTTGTCCACGATGTGCTGGTGGCAAGCACGAGTATTTACCGAGGTGGGCTGAAAAGCGAGAGTAAGTGTTTTCCCGGCATTCAGTACTGACACTGCTGTTAACCCTTGCATGTAGGGAGAAAGCTGGATGCGCCGCATATTGAGCGGATATTCTCATCCGCACCTCGAGACCCCAGGTATCATATGCTCGAGCACATGTCGCCCAAGTTCACCATGCCTCCAGCGGGCCGCGAACCTCGTGCAGCGCTCATCCTCAACCGTTTCACTCGGAACCTCAGCATCATGTTCGCTACTAACGCAGTCGAGTCCATCCTTGGCATAAGCCCGGAGGAGATCAAGGATAAGCCTTTCTACGAGTGTATTCAGGAGAACTGCTTGCAGGAAGCTATTCAGGTGTTAGAGAGTGCGAAGGCCAACGAGTCGATTGCATATCTCCGTTTTTGGTTTCGGGATCCACGCATAGGCACTGATGGTCAGGACGATGAGGAAGAAGAGGACGAGGACGAAGATGAAGATGATTCAGATGATGAGGAAAACGATGAGGACGATGATGAGGTGGAATACTTGGGAAGCAGGGCTAAAGGTTCAAAAGGCAAGGTCGTCAGACAGGACGATGACCAGATGGATATTGACGACAAGCCGTCAGGAGGGGAAGGAAGGGGCGAAGCGGAGGGAGAAAGAGACCGTCGACCCTCCAGTTTTGAGCTGGAGGCAGTTGTGTCTTGTACTTCGGACGGGCTTGTCGTGGTGCTCCGAAGAGCGCGGCCACAGGTCCCGGGGCACGTACCTCAACCAGTACCAGTTTTCACTTACGAGAACGGCCTCTTCGCTGCACCATGGGGTCTCCGTCCAATTGAGCCTTCTGTGCCGCCAGAACTCATACACATCTTCAGACCCCCCCTATTACCCCAGCACATGCCGCTTAAAGAAAACGTGAGAGCAGCTGGTGGCCCACCGATGGACCAGCTGATGAGGTCCATTCGCGATGTGGCAGTCTTTGCCTGGGCTCTGGTCGGCATCAACGGCAACATTGCCAACTACGCACACGGTTTCCCGAGAGATGACGCGCAGCCGGCGGCGGCGGATGGTCGGTATCAAAGGCGAGACAGTCGAGCGTTGTATCACCACCTCGAAAGCTGCAGGGAATATTACAACCCCAGCAACGGACGGTCTCTGGCAGCGGCAAGGGCATCGTCCCCGCTGGAATATCCCCCCGGACAACAAGCGCTCCCGAGTGGAAGTGGAAGTGGAAGCGGGTGTACGTGTCGCGGTGCCGGTGCTGGTTCTGCAGCCCAACGTCAACACACTCCCGGAGTATATCCTTATGCACCACCCCCACAACAACAACAACAACAACACGGATTCGAGTCCCGACCGGAATACCGATCCCAATCAGGGGCAGTCTTTTGCCGTGGGGCTCTACAGCAACCAAGCGAGGAACCTGGTTCGCCTGTACCATCATCATCTTCTGCTTCTTCAATCATGCAGCAGCAGCATTACCACCGCACCCCTCCTCCCCTTCAGCATCACCATCATCATTCTCCGTCTCCAATGTTGTCTCCTCGTCAAGCAGCTTCCCGTGAATCCGAATATGCTACCGCTCCTGCACTCCCAAGGCACGACCTACCGCCAGAGCCTTGGACGGCCGAGGCAGCTGCGAGAGCAGCTTCGAGAGCTTCGTCGGCAGCAGCGGCGGAGGCTAGCACGACGAGTCAGGCGGCGCCGGATGGGAATGAGATGAGGAGGAATTCGAGGTTTTTGTGGCAATAGGTTTGGAGTACGTTACGTACTGCAGCATGAAGCATGGAGGGGTCGGCTGTGTCTGTGTTGTTGTCCCTTTTTCATCATTCGTTCCCCTCTTGTCGTTTCACACTCTAAGATGTGTTCTTATTTGACCATCCCTGCGTTGGCACACGCTTGGGTTCTGTTTTTCCTGGGCATGGTGTGGTTATGTTTACTATCCAGTGGTGAGGTGGTTATGATTGTGGATTTCCCTTTTTGTCTTCTCGATGTAAGGACGCAAAAAGAAAAAGATAAAAGCAAATTTCTGAAAAAGTCACACGAACAATTCTTTCGCTATACTATGTTGCTCATTGTTCAAAAGCTAGTTGGTGCTTACCGTATTAGTGTTACCCACCTTATCTACGAATACCGGAAGTTGTGCTCACGGAATGGGAATGGGGTGGGTGCAATGGGCAGCGCTGTACGGGCGGGCGGTTGTGCGGTCAGGTGTCGAATCTTATTTTCCCTTCTTTTCCATTTTCTTTCCATTTCTCTTGTTCACGTTACCCCAGACTGGTATTTCTCACGAAAAGGAAAAAAGGGAGGTTGAGGGTTGGTTGGGCCTGTCTACGGACATCTGAGAGGGAAGGTGAGCGGTCGGTTACCTGTCATAGCATACTCAAAATGGTTCTCACATAAAGAACCTCTAGTACTGAGAGAGAAACGAAGAGAGAGCGGGTGATATTCGGCTCGAACGTATTGTATGTGTTGGCATTCGTGTGGACGATTTCATGTGAATGAAGAAAGAAAGTAGAAGAAGAAGAAGAAAAAGAGAATCCGTCCGTCTCATCTCATCTCAAGTGGAAGGATCAATCAAGCATTAGGTTGCGCTGATGGCCGTTCGTTCCTTCTGTGTCACTCCCAGCTAGTAGGGGTGCGAATGCTTCGTCTTGCTTGAATCAATAGAGTTGGTGTGGTTCGTGGTTCAAATGGAAGGTACTACGGAGGCAGGTGATGTCATGGAACCAACTAACAACCGAGTTTTGCACTGGATGTGTCTATCCTGGAGAGCAATATTACGCTTGAATGTTGTATTTGTAGCACTACGCTAGGTATTAACCTCCCAGGGCAAGCAAGGTAGGAAGAGCAAATGCCTGGACGTACGTACGTCGGGTTAATCGCCGCCCTATGTAGTTGTATGGTATCTTAGTATCCCTTCGCTATTCCGTCAACACCAAAGCCAACGTCAACGCCGTCGCAACCAGACCGGGTTCAAGATAAAGATGTTAGGTAGTAAATATACCAGGCTATATTTATTTGTTGTGTTTGTGTGAATCAAATAGGTACGGTACCAACCCATATCCGTGAAGAATATATTTCGCCTATTTTCCCTCCGCCTTTTCCTTGCGCATTCCCCTTTCCTTTCCATTCCCCTTTCGCTTTGCCTTCCTTGACCCAACCCAAAACAACCTCTAGTCTTTCATTGCGTCTGGATCTTCTTCTTCTTCTTCTACTACTGACTTTGAAGTCGTCTCCTCCCCTTCTCCTTCTACTCCTATCCTTACATTTTCCTTTCCTATTGTTGTCGTTGTTGTGACTTTCCCCTTCTCCTCTGCGCTGGTTGTCGACTCAGCCTCTGGCTCTGAAGGTTTCCCACCACCAAGCATGCTCTTTACTTTGGAAGAGATGTTGAAGGCGATCTTCTTCGGCGTGCTTATGTTTAGAGCAGTAGAAGTAGGGGCGGCGTCGGGAGCAGCTGTTGTTGTTGACGCTCCGTTTTCCTCGGCGGCAGCAGTAGGAGCAACGCCATGAGCAACATCAGCATCATCCCCAGAGATTCCCATCTTCTTGCGAATGTCTGCACCGGCGCTCGCGGCACTGGCATTGCTCCCTCGGCGCTTGGAGTGTAGCAGCTTGTCGAACACATCGTCGTCCTCGTCTTCTTCACGGCGCCGCTTCTCCGATATCCTCTCTGGCGGGGTTGCGACAACGGCGGCAGCGGCGGCGGCGGCCGGCCCACCTTTTGTTGGTGTTACTGGTGGTTCGCCGTTCTCCTTTGCGCTGCTATCTTCCTCGTCTTTCTTCTCCTGGGCCGCCGCCTCATCGCCCGCCACCCCATCTTCCTCATCCGAGCCGTATTCAACCAATGGCTTCAACAGAGGAAGAGTAGTGGCGGTGCCGTTGGTGCGATGAGGGCCATTCTGAGGCCCTTCATCCTCTTCGTCCGACACGCTGTTCCAGTATTCCTCTTGAGCCTGGTCGACGGTGAGCTGTTCCTCCATCAGACCGGCAGTCGGCCTCGTCGGTCTCCTCTCGCTCTCGGCCGCGGTTGGTCCCTCGTCTTCGTCTTCCTCCATGAAGTACTCGGGGTTGGTCGTATAGCCTTCCGTCTGGTCGTACCGACTGACCATTTCGCGGAAGGTATCCATGTGCGACAGCGCCATGATCTTTTCACGGTAGTTTTCCACGAGGTGCTTGATCAGGTCCTTGACATTCTCCTTATTAATGAGGACGAAAAGATCGAGGCAAGCCGAACACAGCAGGTTGTCGCGGGTGATTGTTCGTAATAGCACGTCGAGAATGGGGCCGAGAATTTGCTTCTCTGCAATGTGCTTCATGTAGAATTCGTCGTTCATCAACACAAGTTGCTTGATAAATCGTATAGCCACTAAAAAGGTAAAACATGCAGGTTAGCCTCCTGTGCTTATCAACTTGACGGTTGTTCCAAAGTTGCTGTGCCTACCGAGCTGCAGATGCTTTTGCTTGCATGAAAGCAACTGAACGAAGCGCTGTGCCAGGTTGTGGGTGATGAGGAAGTACTTGGCCCTATGCTGATGTTGTCGGATGAAGGAGCAAAGAATATCGTTCAGATAGCCGAAAATGTATTCCTGCATGGGTTGAAACTTTAACTCTGTCTGCCCTTCGAGTTCGAGCAGTGGCTTAAAAAGCCTGGCGGCTGAGGTCTCATAGAAGTGCTGTATCAGAAGTTCTTGCTGCGGGTCGGTGCTCTGAAGTTGTCTCAATCGCTGCTGGTTGGGAGGGTACTCTCTTGCATCTGGCGGCATGATCGGCGCCACATCAAGCAGAATTCGAAGGGCATCCTGCATTTGCGACTTGACGCCGAGATCAACCTCGACTAAAAGAAGGTCGATAATGACATCGGTGAGGGGCTTCTGACGTTCTTGCAGCTGTCGGTAAATTGTATGCCGGACCATCTGGGGATCGTGATCAATCATGGCAACGAGGATGTCAGTAGCATGTACTCGTACAGTGACGTCGTGGTCACACAAGCCGAAATTAATGACACGAATAAGACCATGACCAAGGAAGTTGGTATACAGATTTTGTCTTGCTGGCGGTTGAAGGTTCTTGGCGATGGCACAGCAATCGTGGAGGAAAGTAACGGCCTGCTTTTTGCGCAGATGTTGCGCAGAAGGGTCGGCAAATATCGAGAAGAGGTCGTTTAGGAACCCGCCGTTAGTCTGGATATGGTTGATGATATCAACCTGGTTGAAGAAGATGAGCGAGTTGAGGACGGAGAATGTCGGGTCATCCAGAATTCGGGCCAGAACCACATCCTTGAGATACAGCAAGCGGAAGGTCTGTTGAATCTTGCGCCGGATTGTATCGTCCTCAATCTTAACCACCTCCTTGAAACGGGTCTGGTTGCTCAACCACTGCCGGTGATTCGCCTTGTGCTTCGGGAAGTCGGGATCGTATTCGAGGGCACCCACCACACCGAGGACACACTCATCCGAAACAGCCTTTTCAATGATTGCAGTGTCGTTCAGGAGGAGCATCGTCTTGGTCATGTTGCAAAGACGGAATAGGTCGTCGAGGCTCTCAAGATCTTCCGCCATCTCGACTAGGTTGCCCAATGATGGTAAGATGTCGTGCTCCATGATGGACTTGACCAGCATCTCGCGCCCATTAGCCGTATTGGACATCTGGCGCATAACATTCTCGAGGTCGGGTAGGTTCGCCAGATCAGCCGGGGGCAGCGTGAAAGTCGAGGTTGACATATCCATAGTAAGATCCTCGGAGAGACTGTCGTCGGCGCCGCCCAGGACATTGTGGAAGGTTTGTTGAACGCCGTCAATGAATTTCCTGATACAGTGGTTAACAGGCGCATACAGTATCAAATCGCGGAGGCGAGACCAACCATATCATGGCGCAACCCTCGGCTTCCTGGAAGCTCAAGGCCATATCCACATTGTTCTCGGTCCATACAATCAGGGTATCTGCAAAGACAGTTAGCGATGCGATGGTGGGGTCGACGGTATTGGTTTGAGAGAACGCGCCTTGTTGTTTCTGGAAGCCATCATCTTTGACGATCTTGGTCTCGAGTAGGAGGCGGTCGGGGTGGTCTTCGGATTCGACGATAACGCGGGGCTCCTTTGGCTGGTTCTCCTGGACGGGGACGAACTGGGCAGTGCAGAAGCCGGTGCCGCGATCGAACCAGTCATTGTTACGGAGTTCGTAGACCTTGACGCGCTTCTTGTCCGTCGTGTGATGAGGCACCGGGTGTGCCATCATCAAGGGTTCGGCGTCCCCCTCTGGGACGCTCTGGTCGTGGTCGAGCAGGTCGTCGGACAGATCGAGATGTTGGTGCTCGAGAGGTAATTCGGCCCCGGCGTGACTGATGACCGCAAGTGCCGCCACTTTTTATCGGAGCGATGCGCGCCGGACTCTGCGCGCGACGGGGGAGGGTCGAGGGTCGCACGGGAGCAATCGCGCTAGATAAGGCCGAGGTCTGATGGGACGGGGTGACCGTGTGGAGAAGTCGAAGCCTGGACTTTCGGGGGAGATTGGAAGACGGGCGTCTGGCGCAAGCGGCGTCGAGGGGTGTGACGTCGCAAGAAAATTGGGATAAAAGAGACCAATATTAATTTAGAAAATGGATCGTCCCGTCATTGGGTTCTGCTCTGGCGCTCAGACTAGGTATGACTTTCTGATAACCCGACAGGCAGCAAGTGGTCGGGCCTGGGGGCGAGGTCGGCTGAAGAAAAGGTCGAGATATCCTGTATCTGTATCCGCCGGAGACCAAGGGTAATACTGTAGAGGTATGTAGCAGGAGTAGCAAAGTCGATTGTAGCGAGCAATGGCGCGATGGCTAGGAGACGAGAGGAAAAAAAAAAAAAAACTTGAGATGGCGACTTGGCGATGGAATCTTGTCGGCCGACCTGGGAAGCGTGAACGGACGATAACGAGGAGAAGCGCGCCTGTCAAGTGAGTCGAGGCTGAATTGAAGGCCAGGCTACATAACCGCAGGGTCAGATGGAAGAAAGTGGCTTGGGCGTTGTCGCAAGATTGGGAAAGTGATGTGATGAAATCGGGGTCAATCGCGCTGGGAATCCCGTTCCTGCTGCAGGCCTAAGGTTGCGATGGGCGATGGGCTTCCAGGTTCAGGATGTCTCGTGAACCCTCTTACGGGAAGAACAGGGCACGGAGCAACGGGGCAATGGGGCGACGGGGTCCTCTCTGTTGACGAAAACCAGTGGAAGGGTGACCCGCGGGGGAAGACGGGGGCCGAACGGGGAGAGAGCCGCGAACAGATTCGCTGGTGGAAGTGGAAACTGTGAAGCAATGTGCGTGCAAAGTGGAAGCACTCAGCTGCCTGTCGAGTGCTGCGGAACTCTGCGAGACTTCGTGCCCGACAGTGCCAGCGCCGGTTCAGTGTGACATGTACAGTACTGTGATGTGATTGCTTGGCTCGAGCTTTGGCTGCCGAGTCTTGGCGTGGATCTCTCGCACTTAAGAGGCCAGATTAAGCTTAGCGCTTCGGAACCCCTAGGGCTGCCAGGTGCCAGCAGGCAAGGGACAGATGGAAGGTGTGGTGAAATTGGATGGAAGTGGAAGTCGAAGGATGGAAGCTGATATCAATCTCCACTTCTTGTCTGGTGGTTTCACGATGGAGGGTTTTCGTCTGGATTGTCTCTCCATGCACGTTGCGGTTGGAATTGAGGATGAAACCAATGCTGACGTCAATGCAGCGGAGAGATGAAAAATATTTAAAAAGTCACAAAGGAAAAGCGCGCTCTCAAGTCTTTTACGCGCCGCGGAACGTCTTATTAAGCATACTTTTAACGCACCCAGTGCACGCACCCCCTGGCATGACGCGCACCTCGGCTGCTCTTCCGAAAGCTTCTCGAAAATTTGGATTTGGGGTTCAAACTTTACACCTTCCCAGACTTTTCAAATCCAGGCCATGTCACTTCAACTTTACAATGAGATCCACCCCCTCCGCCCTATCTCTGGGGCTGTCAAAAACACGTCTCCAGCTGCCAGAAACATGGGGCACATTTCAAGCTCCACTTCTCCCGTTCCCCATTCCGGCTGTGGCCTTCCCGTCTTCCGAGGCATGCAGCACTGGATTTAAAGCTGGGCATGCCCTGTCTTTGAATGCCTTCGTTCACTAATTGCCTTTGTCTCGCTGGACGCCTTTCTCGCCGGCAACGAAAGGCCCCAGGGGCATTCCGCTGTCCAGAGGCGTTCCCGTCGCATCTCCCCGCTCCCACGCCACCCCGCTCTCCCCCGCCGTGCCGTCCTTTCGGAGTCTTACTGGAGTCTTATCGGGACATCGTGGTTGCAGCCCCACTTGGGAATAACCTCATCCCGGTCCCGGACTCGGGTCAGGACTGCCAGCGCCGGGCAAACCACGTCTTTACATTTTGCATACCGGCAGGGTTTGCATCCTCCAATCCGTCCTTCCTTTGTCCCCGGCCTTTATATCGGCCGTCATCAATGTCACCTACTCACAAACGCTATCAACTCTTGGAACCTTGGACAAGAAACATAGCGAACCATTTGCAACAAGAGTTATCATCAACCCTTCAACCCCCACGCCAGCTTTTTGCTCTTCCGAGCCAGGATCACATGGTGATGAAAGTTCATCTTGACGAACCCGAGCGGATACAGCATCCGTCGGATGAGGGTAGCGGCTAGGCCGCTGATCATCATGAGACAGTCCTCGGCCTGGCCTCTCAAGTTTTCGTCTTTTTTCTTTCTTTTCTTCTTTTTCTTTCCTCGCGTCGTGTTCTTTTGCTGCGATGTGATACGAACCAGGTTCAGGAGGCCGTATCCGCCCCATGGCAAACACTACACTTGAGACAGCGCCGGAACACACCGTATCGTGGCGAGCGTGACTATCGTGATGGGCCTTGGTCTTGGTCATGCCGCATCCAATTTCCAAACCCCGACGCCTGAATTCCTCGATGTCACAGGCAGCGCCAAAGCCGATTGATTGGCTTTGCGAACTTGAAGATGACACTCCTGCCACGGGGCCCTGACTTGGTGAAAAGGCATTATCAGGATCATCGACATATCCTCGGAGATCACAGCATCGGCACAGCACCGGCAAGCTGCCTCTCCTGGACTCGAGATTCGCGAATGGCCACCAGCTCCAAGTGACAGCAAGATATGCGCCGCAAGGTGATCCGAGAAACAGGCTGCAGGAGGCTGAACATGTGTGCGTATGCCGGCACTGCGGTTACGCCAGGAACCCGTCAGGCTCGTGCACGCCGACTGTTTCGGCCAATCGCTTCCTGTCCGAATAGGGAGACACGACCAACCAACCTTATCTTGCATCTGCCTGTTCGAGGCTGTAAGCAGCAAGGAACAATGTCGGATTGGGCATTGATGATATCGCCGAGATATCCTCCTTGCTGACTCAAATCTCATCCATACATACATATCGTACACTTGAGCAAACAAGCCAACAATCGGTGTGCGGTGTGGTTATGGTGTGGGCTTTGACCTGCCAAAGCTGGTCGGATGCAGGATCTGGGAAGGGAAGTATCATTCGTGCTTGCGTATCTCTCTTGTCGAGCAAGCGTATCGCCGTCGCGGACAATTGGCAGATCATCTTTGTCTGATGAAGATATTGGAGCATGCCCCTGCCTGGCCATCAAGCCGATCTGTATCGGACGATAAGATGCTCAACACCCGGCGGCTTTCGGACACTGTCAGGAGTGATCCAAACGGACAAGATGCCATTCATCTCGGGTAAGGTAAGTAATTCTACCATAGGAAGCCTTTCCCTCTTTGATCTAACACGATGCCTCATGGTATTAAGGTTTCGGAGAGTATGGTCATTAAACCGCCCAAGACTCTTGCTCTCTCTACGCCTGTGATGACTTGTTAGGGAGGTGGTCGGTAACATCCGAGAGCCAGGTATTGTGGGTTCTATTTTAATCCATGTCATCGTATTGAGGTTGGGCTGCTAGGGGCGGCCGGCGGACAACGACGTCAGCTATAAGCCGCTCCGATATCATACCTACCTGTATCAGTATCAGGACTCGTATGGTGTACCTATCAGGACTGATAAAACGTGCAACAAAGGGAGAAATAAAGGTCAAGTTCGGTTGAAAGGTGTTCCGGCACTCAATCACCCGTCAAATACGCATTGCATGCGTGCGTCTGCTTGGGAACAAACTCCCTTGCACCTATCATCCCATCCTGACGGTTCGACGGCACCATCACTGCAGTACCAGCAGAGGAGCTAGCCGAAAAGTATAACCCACGTTCATGGTAAAGTCCTCTTCTCTGAGCATTTACACCATCATCGATCGGGTCCTACGCAAGCCACGGTCATGCATGTTCGCTTCCCAAAGAGCGATTATGTTGAAAGCTGGAAGACGACGGCGGCTGCCACTATTGACTTGTGCTGCCAGATTGGGAATGGGGCGCGCACAATAAGCCAACCAAAGCCAACCACAGAGCGTGAGGCAGGCAGGGAAAATATGCTTTTCTGCAGTCATTCACTCGCGCTGACCGATAAAGCAGCATTTTACCACATCGATAGTCGCACTCCAGCGTCCTGGTAATGGCTTATGTGTGCTGCGTTGTTGGCAGACCGGTAGTTTCTTATCGATGCTGAATACCTCGATCTGGAATTTCAACACCGTCGTCGCATCGGGGCCGCGTCGCATGCGCGAGGTGGGTGGTGCTGAAGACTTGGTGATAGGTTTGATACTATGGGCTGTTACGGTAGTACGACTAGTTGGGGGTTCCCTTTGAGTAGGGGTCACTGATTACCTGCACTGATACTGTAGGAACCTTTGGTGAGGGAGGAAATTACACGCATCATGGCCAATGATGAAGGAAGCAATACTTGGACGCCGTGGCGGCTCGATCATATGGCGAATGCTGCTTTCCTTCGGCGCGCCGCCTATTAAGTGCGGCTGGAGGGGAGAAAAAGAAGAAGAACACGACGAGGCTCTCGTACAGTAATCTCTCACAGGTACGCTCAGGCACACACTCGCACACACTCCAGGCGCAAGGCACAAACACCGGAGCAATGAGCTTACGTTCTTCATGCCCTGCCAAGAGGGGACACTTGTGTCTCGGGAATGCTTCAGAGGGGAACCAATGACTCCTCGGGGCTCCTCCCGTCTTTTTGTGATGCCTGTTGTCGTTCAAGAAATTCCTGAGGGTGTGGTCTGAGTTGTCCACGGTCTGTGTGGTAAAAGGGGACCCTGTCAGTTCCTTGTCACACACGATTCCATGCTAACCTCTACATACGCAGTTGAGCAGCAACATCCTTCTCGCTTCTCTGCGGCTGACATGGCGTCAGGGTTCGTATGGAATTTTACACCCTGTGAATGGCACCGTGGAACCCCAAAACCCATGGCCTATAACTCGGAGATGGTTATGACCAAGGTTACTTCATTGCTTAGATGTGCAGTACGTGCATCTGGTCCATCATCGTTCACAGTTCCAGTCGTTCATGTTGCGCCGCCGTCCTAAGCGGTGGTTTGTACACATACAGCAAAGTCACGAGGCTGTAAGTACCGGTACGGCGTGCGTTTTACTTGACCAACCGTTGAATACGAGAAGGGATGGGGGACAACAAGAGAGTTCCTTCGTTACCCCCGCCGCCCAGCACTTTGTCGGCGTCCACTCAAATTATGCGGCGCTCTGCTTCTTTGCTTTTTCTAGCTCTGCGTTGGACTCGCAGAGGTACATACCGCAACACTCTCGCAGTTTACCCTTTCTCGCCGGTGCTTGTACGTGAGTCGGGGGAGGGGGGTTGTTGATAAGCAGCAGCTCATCACCAACCTCGTGTAACGGGATAACAACAAGAAAAAGAAGGAATGGGCTCTGTCGATTGCAATTTGAGGTTATCTGCTTGACATTGACTGCGAAGGATGTTTACGAGTTTGTGAGAACCTGGAAGTTTGATGCTTCAGGAAAACGAAAACCCCCTCCTTCGGAGCGGAAGAAAATTGCCGACACAAACTGCTGTTATTGCTGACGGGATCCAGAAACCCAAAATCTTACCTGACGCCAAGAAGCCTACGAAGTACCAACTAACACACATATAAAACCCCGACTGTTCTACACTACTGCGTGGAACAGAAGACAAATAAGCCCTTATGTTAATGCAAAGGTCTTTCCCGGTGTTATGGTGGGTGGATAAGGTATTCGAGGCTTTGGTAGGCCTCTCTCACCAAAGGCTAGACAAGCCAAGCCCTAAAGCCATCCCTAGGGCCCCGAAGAGTCTSAGACTCTCGGCAAGGTTACCTTCTGAATGGATCCAGCGAGCTGGAAATAGTGTCAGGCAAGAGGGGGGGGACACGGTACGTACACACTGAGCGTGGACAGGGGTTCACGAAGGACCGCCGGCGGCCGGGGCATCGTAGTGTGTGTACAGGTATAGGTACCTCTACCCTATCACTTGTTGCTGAGGTTACTTCAACTCTTGGGTACAGCTTCACCTCACCAACCATCTTTGTCCGCTTCTTTGGTCCGATAGCAACCAACCCCGCCAGGCGTGCAGCGAGGGAGATGCGGCTTCTCTTCCACTGATTCGATTCCCAGGGACTCGTTCAATGCGTTGGCGTACCCATCTTTTCAGTCTCAATTCCTCTTCCGGGAGCGGGAGATGGGAACTCAAGTGGTGGGTGGTGACCCCCCACCGCGTGGCTGACGGCGTTGTTGTTGTTGTTGTTGCTCCTTGCTGCACCTTCTCGCTTCGTGCTTCTCCTTCTGCTTCTTTCGTTCGTTCCATTCCAATGCCCAGTCATCGTAGTCGTACCATGTAGGTACTCATCGGTCATGGTGCTTCCCATGGGGAAACCAGCCAAATGTCTGGCTGCTCGGATGTGGAATATGCCCTTGTAACTGCAGCGGTGCTATCTGTTTCCGGGTTCGTGACCGGTCAGAGCTGTAGCTGATGGGGAGAACTCCATGGTGGGTGAGGCCATTGACCTTTGAAATGTCAGCTAATGTACTTCGCCTTGATGCAAGTTTACCCCTGGCTTCTCCAGTTTCCCGGGGGTCACCTCACTTTTTCCTTCCTCCACTTCTTTGTACAGCCGAACCCAGCAGGCGGGCTATATAACCTCCCACCCAACCCGCCCTTTTCTATCCCTGTCTAATCAATAATTCTCTCCCAGTCCCGTCTCTATATATCTATCCTCCGGCCCTCGACATTACATTTATACTTATTTTCGGCCCATCTATCTGACCCACTAGATAAGCGAAGACACTTACACATCTGTTACGCTACCAATCCCACCTACATCTTGGGGGACCTGTACGGCAACACTTCATATACATCGTCTCAGGTGCCACTTGGACACCTGACGGCCTACCATGTCGGTTTTCTCTCTGATCAAACGGAGCCGGCAAGCAGCAAAGGAACAGAACGCGAAGAAGGCCGAAAAGGACAAGGCAGAGGCCAAAGTCCCATACAAGCACGTACCCAAGCATGCCGCCGTCGATGCTCTCATGGGTGGGCCAACAGGCTGGAAGGAGGCCGATCGACTCAGAATCATGGAGGAGAACCGAAGGAGGAGTGCCATGACAGCAAACGGCATGGGCATGCCGAGCGGGCTTTCAACTCCAGTCCATGCCGGCGTCTTTACCCGCGCCAACAGCAGTCTCACACACGTCTCATACAGCAACCCCAGCGGCTACGCCACACCCGTCCCTCACATTCCCCGAGCATACAGCTACCACGGCCCGACCCCGGGGTGGAGCCATCATGGCGGTGAGATCAGTTATCTCTCGATCGACATGGCTGGAGCTGCCAGCAGTGGAACATCGATAAAGGGGAAAGAGAAGGAAGTTCGGCGTCCCAGGCTCGACTCTGGCCGAACCAGCAGATCGTCAAGCAGATTTTCAGCAGCCGGTGGACGATTTCCCTTCGAGGGAGGGTCCGGCTCTGCCCCGCGAACCAGGGACGGCTCAAGCTCCCCCGTTCAAAGCTCTAGCAACTCCAGCAGCTCGGAAGACGATTTGGAGATCAAGCCTGTGAAGCGATATACCAGCGCGGTGACAACCTCAAGTCCGCTCGCAGGAGTATCGAGTCGGCCGGCAAGCGACACCGACTCTGTCCACCGTCTCCACCCCGGCCATGCCCGAAACATGTCAAACTCATCATACAAACAGGCAGGACGATCCTCTTCGCCCAGACAATCACCCTCGAGGAGTAGTCCGACCAGAGCAGGAGGAGTTTCAAGCAGCAGCAGCGCTTCGTTGAGTGCCGCCGGCATCCCGCCCGTCCCCACAATCCCTCCCATGCAATTCGGCGGCACCTCACTCAGCGGATCGTCGTCCTCCAGCTCCAACAACTCTGGGAGTAACAACTCCTCCTCGCACAGGAGTTCGCACCCCATCCCCCCGCCAGTGGTAGTAGAAGAAGACGCCTCCGACCTCTCAGAAGACAACAGCTTCCAATCCTCCGCCGGCACCGGCACCGCCACTCCCCCCATCGGCACCGCCGTCTCAACGGCTCCCACAGTACGCACCGCCGCTGTGCGGACGAACTCACCAAAGACCAAACCCACCCAATTCGGCGCCGAGCTGGAACCGATCCAGTCCAATGTTGTATCCAACACTGCCGACAACACGCACACCGACTCCGGATCAGGCTCGCCATACAAGAAGTACGCCAACCAAAAGGAACGTTCATTCGTCGCTACTACCGCTCTACCAACCTCGTTCGACGAAGCGAGCTTGGCGGTTCCGCAACAATTGGTGACGCTTCCTCAGCAACAGGCGAAGTTGGGGAAACGGCCGAAGAATACCTCTAAGGAGGAGGAGAAGGGAAATAAGGTGCCGAAGAAGAGTCGATGGAGCTTTATGAGTAGTAAGAGGACGGCTGTTGCTGTATAACCTGCGGCTTTGTTTCTCTCGTTTGGTTGGAACTCATGATCGTCGTGGCTTATACGCAATAGCGAAGCGCTCCTTTACATCACATTCTCTTTTCCCCTTTGTTTTTTTGCGTACTAGGAAGAAAATGGGCGCCAGGAGTTATTTTTTGCGAATGCAGGATTCACAGGGGGTTTTTATTTTTGGTTTATTTTTATGACACAGGTCACGGTGGAGGCACTTTGAAAACGGGTTTCATTTTATCTCGCATCTCTTTGATGGATGACGGATGACGGATGGGCAATCCTTGGATATGGTATTTGGAAAGTTGGCTGGCATCAATTGCAAGATGGACATGGACATCGATGACTTTTCTTCACTTTCTCTCAGAGTATCATTACCTAGCATATGCGACCTCACTAGAACCTGACTGAGCTTTAACGACTCTGAAGAAGGAATTACCACAACCTTGCGTTAATTATGATCTGATGACGCATTTCTTCCCACAATTCACATGTGATATTGGCGGTGGCTGCGCGGACCGGAACCAAACATTGAGGTCTAGATTACAGCCAAGTCAGCCACAATCCAAAGGTTGGAACATCCACTCGGGTTATCATCGACTTTTACACACCCGTCCGTGAAGTCAGTTTTAGAATAAGGCTTCAGTCAGAACTCTCAAAGCTTCGTTTGCCTTTGAACTTTAGGGGGGGATACCCCATTGTCGCTCGACATCCATCCATTCCTCGATCGACCCGACTGGACGGTTACACCTCGGGCGCGCAGACCTTCTTCGTGACCCTTTATGAAAACTTCAAATTTCTCCACATTCCTCTAGTGGAAATTGACAAGGAATTTCATAGAGTGGCTTTTCAATGCTGCGGTGGCCAGCAATAGCAGTAACAATGGCAATATCATTTCATGATCGCCTGTTATAGGTTTCATTTGTACCAAAGCTTGACAGGTGCCTCGTGGGCTCCTAGCCTAGCAAAGCCTAACTAACGCGCCCCCCTTGCGCTGATCATACTATTGTATCGGATTTATTCCCAATTGAAAGACGGGTGCGGGTACGGGTGCGGGAGACGCCAGCTTTCAAAACAGTACAATGTGCGGTTCGGCTCGTTCTTGTCTTTCTTATGAGGGCCGGATGGGTGATAGGTGGTGATTATTTCTCCTACCGGACTGGAGTGCGCAAACCTCAGGTAGTGAGTGGTGTGATTTCTTTTTGTCAGCTTTCAAATGATAAGCGGAACGATTTGACGCCAAGCTTCAAGGCATCATAGCGCAAAAGAAAACGGCATGAATCAGATTGCATTTCACTTTCTGTGATGCTGCAATAAGGATCCCCGGGGAAGCTGTTTGACGTTAGGGAAGTAGAGCATGTATGTACTTCTACAAGTTAGCTCTCCAAGAAAGAACTTCCCCGTCTTTCCTCCCCGTCCGTGGTTCTGAAACTCGCCCTTTTTTTATGTGTTTGATTTCTCGCCTAGCTGAGCAAATCATCGGCAAAACCGAATGCGTACTGTATGTAGGGCCAGTCCGTCCGTCTGTCCAGCTTTACCTATTCAGCTTTCCCAAGTTTCACTTCAGTCAATGCAAAATTCGCATTGATCCGGGCCCTTGGGAACTTGCGGTGGTGGTCCCCGAGTTTCGATAGATGCCTAGGCCCTAGGCGGATGTAGGTAGGCATGCTCAATGCTACCCCTTCGCTCCGAATTGCCCAGAAAGGGAAAAGGCGTGATCTGACAAGCTTTAGTGTTTTTCATGCGGCGGCCGACGCCAGGAGGTTCTCGATACAGTACCTACAATGATACAATGGTGGTCTGGACTCTGGCGTGCTTTGGCTACTTTGAGCTTGGTGGCCGTTGCTACAGCTCAGCTGAAACGAACCCCAGGACGGCCCTAGTTGGCCTATTTGGGTGATTGTCTGGATCCAATGTGTCGTGGTCGAAACGTGGGGGTTGGGATCATATGGAGTGTTCAGTGTACATATTGCTGTCTACTCTGCAGTCCAAAGTTGATGCCGAATGAAGGCTCAATGGCTGTTCCGTGCCACATCACTGATCGTGGGGAGCTGAAGACAGCAGTGCTGTCACCGGTGTGAATCCTGTTGCATTCGCGGTTCTTGGGAAGCGAGGCTCATAGGCAGAGAGGATCCTACGAAGGAAGACGGGGAGATCACAAACCGAAAAGCGTGGTTGAATGGTTCGACAGCGGGACAGCCAGAAGATGGTCGGTCAGTCTCTTTGACGAGGTTGCATTCAGGGTCCAAGACCATGTGTTGCTTGGGATGCCTGGCCCGGTTTCGCCGTAACATCGATGGAATCTGCGACTATCCGCAAAGGGAAGCGTGGAAGATGCCCACCGCACCGATGGACGAAGTACAACAGGAGCACATGGCTCGTGGGCCAATTTATTGGCGATAATAGCTCGCTTCCTCGTGCAATGCAGTGTTTGGTGAAAGCTCTCAGAGCGTGAGTTTACCCTGCTGCCTTCGATGCGTGGCCGTTGCAGAGATGAAATAGCTAGTAGTGAACCCGGTGAACAAAAAATTGCCTCCTGCTGGTTTCCTACGGGCATTCATCACACCGGAACGGTGAGATAAGGCAGGTTGGTTTGGGCCTCACCCGATCCCTGAAAATCAACGAGCGGCGTTGTGCGTTCTTTGAGAGACCTCGCGGGTGGATGCCGACATTGGAATGCAATGACGTTGGCGACTTCTGGCGATCGTTTCATGTAAAGGACAAGTTGGACCGATCCCACTGTCCCAAAGCTTCCATGGATGGAATGTGCAAGGTAGACGACGACCACGGTGTAAAGTGTCTCGTAGAAGCTTGGAAGAATGGAAGGTCAACAGATCGACAGGGGCATCGCGGGAGGGAACAGTATCAGAGACACAATTGGCCAGCCTTGTCAGCCACAGACCCACTCCCCCAATGGAGACAGCTTGAGATGATCTCCACCCAAGCGGCCATAACGCACCGACACCGTGGCATCTTTTGGCCTTGGTAGCGTTATCATCGTTATCGCGCCGCAACGGGAGCTTCCCCTAGCTCCAACATCCGGAACCTTGACGGATGCCATCATCATCGCCAACTGCTGCTTTGTTTACCTTTCCCACTTCCACTTCGATAGCAATTGAATCGCACTGCTTTACTCCTACCACCCGATGCTTTTCTGAGCCCTTGTCTCTTGCGGTCTAGCCGCCGCCTTCCTCTCCTTTCGTTTGTCCTGTCCGCTACAAAGGGGGTGCCCTGTTTCACGCGTGAGAGATGGCGCCTTCTTCCACCATCTCCAACATCGTCGGCGCGCCATTGCAGCTGGTCTGGTTTCTCTATGACGTCGCCGCCGAGACCTCGACTCCTACTCTATTCCTAATCTTCGTGTCGCTCGTTGGACTTGCTTTCGGACTTGTATGAGCCCTCCCCTCTTTCTTGGTTGCCCCCTTTCACGCCGCTTATGCTATGCAAGACCTTGACTAACGACTCGCATCTTGCTTCCGCCATACAATAGATATACATCGTCCTGCACATAGTTGCGCCCAAGCCTCGCCTACCGTACCCGTCCGAAAAGACGTACATCACCACCAACCCCGATGGCACCATCAGCAAGCCCCGACCGCTGCCCTGCTGGTATGACCGCTGGCATGCCGAGAGCCGTCTGAAGGAACAATCATCCTCTTCAACAGCCTCCTATCCCACCATCCCAGCCGGCTTCCCTGTCCCCGATTTTGGGACCGTCGAGCCCGCCGAAGTTGAGATCAGCGTAGTCATCCCCGCCTACAACGAAGCCGACCGGCTCATCCCGCCCCTCGAAGAAATGGTCGCCTACCTCGACGAGAACTTTGGCCGGCCCGTTACTTCCGGTCCCGGCTCCCGTCCCACCTCCAAGGGAACCGGCACGCCCAAGCCGCACCGCAACGTCTTCAAAGACGCCTCCGCCCACAAGCGCCAGCACCCGCCTTCGGGCTACGAGATCCTCCTAATCAACGACGGCAGCACCGACCGCACCGTCGACGTCGCCCTCGACTTCTCGCGCCAGCATAAGCTGCACGACATCCTCCGCATCGTTACGCTCGAGAAGAACCGGGGCAAGGGCGGCGGCGTCACGCACGGCCTCCGCCACGTGCGCGGCGAG
>RANY01000166.1:0-48108 GCA_009805235.1 Neurospora pannonica FGSC 7221
CGCTGCGGTCATCGCTGCGGTCRTGCCGGCCGCGCGGGCCGTCGTGGTCTCGCCGTGGTTCTGCTTCAGCCCGGTCGTGAGGAAGGCTACGTACAGCTCCTCGAAGTCCGCCAAACTCCCATCGCGCCCCTGGAGAAGCCCGCCATCTCCGTCACCTCGGACGAAGTCGAGCGCGTCTCGGCCGCCTTCCGGGCGCAAGCCCTCGCCGACCGCGAAATCTTCCAAATGGCCCAACTCGCTTTCGTCTCCTGGACGCGCTCCTACATCGAGCACCAAGCCTCTTCCATCTTCCGCATCGCCGACMTCGACTGGCTCGACCTAGCCAAGGGCTACGGTCTTCTCGAGCTGCCCAAGATGCCCGAAGTCCGCGAAGCCAAGATCGACCGCTCTTTGGGTCTGGGCATCACCACGGAGGAGATCCCCTTCAAGGACAAGGTGCGCGAGAAGAAGCGTCAAGAAGAGCTGGCCAAGTGGAAGGAGGAGAAGGCGAAGCGCGCCCAGGAAGAGAACACGGGCGACAAGCGCAAGAAGAACGAGGCGTGGAGCGGCAAGACGGAGCAGGAGGAGACGAAACTGCAGAGGCGCGAGAAGAAGAGGAGAAAGAGGGAGGCCAAGAAGTTCAGCGAGATGACGGAGAAGGAGAAGGAGGAGCACCTCAAGCTGGAGCAGATGATCGAGGAGGTGAGGAAACGGAACGAGGCTAAGGCGGCGGAGGAGAGGGCGGCTGCGCTTGCGGCGAACCCGCCTAAGCCGAAGGCGCCAGTGAAGAGGGACGACGACAGTGATGATGAGTTTGGTGGGTTCGATGATTGAGTGGCTTCTTGGGTAATGGAAGTTGACGGTGATGGCTAATGTTCTAAAGACGTAGAGGCGTATGAGGCGTATATACCCTTTTGATGAAATGGATTTTTTTGGCGTTCTCACAACAAGCTGCTTTCTTTGTTTGGAATGGACATTGTGCATATTAGAAGAGTGCAGCTGTCCTGTTCAAAGTTATCTATCATGCACCAAGATCGAGACACAGGATCGATCTTGCAATGTTTTCGATGTTTTCGACATCATCCTGACGAGTCATCGTAAGATCAATCCAACAAGTCACGGTCCAATACGTCACACCTTCAGCATCCTCTTGCACGCATCCATGCGTCTTTGTTACACCTTCTAACCAAAAGTCGAAACATTGCCTGGGTCAAAGAATCCCTCTGGGATCCTGGCCGACGTGGCTCACACTTGTTACGAGGCATATCACGGTTTTGCAAAGGCGTTGCTTAATCCATGTGAACGGTATTGGAGTATCCATCTTCCGTTTCCATTGTTCTACGACTCCTCGCCTGGTTATCAAGATGAAAATGGCAAACAACATAGGGCAATTGATGGACCCCGAGCTGTCTAGGCTTGTTACCAAAGAACCGGAGACGGTAGCAGGCCTATCATATCAAAACGTGCATCACAACAGTTCTTTTCAAGTCCTTTGATGTTCTTATTCATGTATGCCTTTCACTTGTTTCACAGAAGAAAGTTCTACGCATGGAACATGAACCAAACAGGAAGTGCTTCTGCTATCCATCATAGACTACACAAAGGGGGGAAAAAAGAAAAAGAAAAAGAAAAAGAAACCTGCTGAGAACAATCGCAGAGATTTCCAGGCAAAATTGCAAAAAATTGCAAAAAAGAAGATGTTGGAGACTCGGATACCGGGAGTCGAACCCGGGGCTGTTGAGAGAGCAGTCACTCCTGAGAAGTGAGAGTCAACGATGTTACCGCTACACCATACCCGATTGAACTGATATGGTCCGATTGTTGTTGACAATTGCCACAGAACCAGAACCTATAATGCAAACAGTGCAGCGTACCTATAGCGAGCTTCGTCAACTGTTAGTCCAACGGGATTTGACTTGTCTGTCCTTGACTCTTTTTTTGTGAACATGATGTTCTCTGGGTATCACGAAATGCGGAGTCCTGAGAGAATGAATAAATTTTCACATGCAAGACTTGATGCTTTCTTCCACAGCGCTCGGTATCATCCGAGATGATTCTCAGAGACCACCCAGTTACCGACATTGCTTCCAACAAACGAGTACAGCTTGCCCATCTCTTTAAAAGATGTTCAATCCTTTGACCCGAAGTTATCGTCATCATAACACCATCAATAACGTTTGATCAACAGATTCAACACCCTCAACACCACTTTGCAATTAAACAATTAAACTTTCTTTCCCTCGTGGAAAGTTTGTCACTGATTACTAACCCTTGCAACGCCTTGTCACTAGCATAAGCTCATCAAGGACCGTTACATTCGCTACCGTCTACCGGAGTAATCTTACACACTAGTAATGTTGCTGATCACTTTCCCTATTCCGACAAAGAAAACGAGACGTGTTTACTGGAGGGCCTGGGATAGGGCATGGAGGAATCATGGAGAAGGACAGACAGCCGAGAAACTCAGCATGTGAAAAAAGATTGGCGTCGGAGTTTGTACGTATGGGATCCTGTCACTCCTGTGAATTAATGCATGGTTTGAAAGAGGCTCTATCAGTCTTCCATGTGAATGGGAATTCTCTTGTGAACTTTGTCTTCCAACGGCTGCAGCAAACCGTAACCGTTCCGTTGCAACTGCCGACAGGTCCGCCAAGAAGCTCCGGGTACCAGAAAGGTAAGGCACCTAGGTACTGTGTGACATCCCATTCAGGCGGTCGAAATTGTTTGCATGGCCATGAGCTGAAGCTCTGAACTCTGGGAGGGATGAGAGGTAACCTTCCGTTGGCTATTGACGTAATGCTCGTCCATGAATACCCGGTAGACAGAGATGAGAAGGAAATATGGAAAACCGCAAATGGCTTAACATCCGGTGGTGGTGTAAACGGTTTCCCTCCCTCCCGTCCGTGTGCCTCCGTGTGCCTCCCACCTCCACGATCCGAGAGGTTGAGTAGCTCTACCAGATTTTGCTATGTGATACAAAACCCGCCAAGACGGTTTGCCATCACACCTTTCCTCCCAAGCCTACTGGCTCAAAAACGAGCCGACCACAGAATGAAGTGGAGGGAACTTGTAGCGAGCAGTTGAGTATTTCCCAAAATGCCGAAGCCGCTGACTGACGACAACGGTCTCGAAACTCTCGGAGGTCTCAGCTCGAGACATGATGACCCAAAGTTTCTCGATGTTGGTCGCCACTTTGGAGGCCTATACGAGAAACCATTTTTTTTTTGGGTTTTCTCTTCAAGCAAACGCTCGAGTCTCGCTCGAGTCATCAATCCGAGTGCGGACCGCGACCGTTACCGTTGTGCGGCATGTCTTTCAAGCAAACCGTGTGTCTGTACATATGTATGTAGTATCTGTGTTTGTGTGTGCGTGTGCGCTTGTCTCGGGAGGATCTCACCCAGGGATCTCAGGGATCTCGAAAAAAAGTCGGACGGAAAACGGGCAGACGCTTTTGGAATCGTCATTGGGCAGCTACGGCGCCGGAAGGGCAAGTAGTGTGACGTGATGGTATTCGGAGTTTCAAGATCTTACCTCTACAGTGAGATAGGCAAATGGTGTTGAAGGAGGAGTAAAGAAACCTGGGTGAATTTTGTGACATGGGAGCTGCATTGAAAGGTAGGAAAAAAGCTGAATGTCGTTGGACAGGCAGCCAGGGATAGGCGACTGGACTGAATCGAGTGACGGCATGATTGTCACTGATCTGCTGGTCCGCTTGTGGTCGCTGCAGGAACAAGAGCGATTGTATTGGATAGCTGCGCGTTAACATGAGTGGTTCACCCTACGTAACTATAAAAGCTGCTGCAAGTGATGCATCTTGCAGCACGCAGATTGAGAGATGGACAAGGCACTTTCAGTGGCAGTTGGTTTTAATTGTCCGATACCTGTGAAGTTTGTCGTTTGTTCTTTTGGACTTTTGCGTTCGCCCTGCGTTTCATATTTTGGCCGTCGTGGTATTTTCCATCGTTCGATATACGAAGAGAAGAAAATCGCATTTGTCTCGGGGTAAGACTCCCGATGACAAGACAGACATTCTGGGACTTGGTACCCATTTGAAGTTTAGCTGTTATTAGCGTGTGGGGCAGCGGAATTGCATCTGCCCAGACCTTGAGGGGCTCTTGATGGTGGCCGATCGAAACGTCCCAAGACCCGGCAGATTGGGAAATGAAGATGTTGGAAGGACCCATTGGTGACCCAGGGTCTTGGGTACCTATCGCATCGTACCATGATGTTTGGTGCTTCGAAGACTGGAAACTGAAAAAAAAGTGAGATGTGAGGGAACGGGCTCGGTGGCACGCGTGTGATGTCGAGTATGTACTATGCAGGTAGAATACAGAGCTCCCGTAAGATGCCTGGCAAGTATTTATGCTGCTGTTTTGTGGTTTGGCGGACTTGCTGCTACACCTTATTTAGAAAGTTGAAGTGGTTGAAGATCCTTCAGGGTCCTTTGAAAGAGAAGGAGAAAGGATTTGACCCGCCCTTGCTCCGCAATCGCATGGTTGAACGATCGAGACAACAAGGGAACCTGGCTTGTTTTGTCGCCATCATGTTCGATGCTCGCTATCCAGTCCGGGCTCGCTACTAGAATTCGTGATCCCGCTTGTGGTCCATGGTTGTCGTCAATGGGTGCCGTCCCGTGCATGGAACCAGGACTTGAATTCCACGGCCCATTGAATTTGTGAAAAAAGCGAAAACGGCTGACTGGTGATTGGATGGTGTTGTCGCTGGAGGATTGGGCCTGTCGTGGTCTTGTTCATCAATGTGCCTTGCCAAACTGCCCTCTGAGCCTCTGTGTAAGATGTCATGCATCACCATTCAGGTACGCCGTCTCGAGGCCGTTCACGGCACGTTGTAGAACGCAACCCAAGCTGTCAGGCCACGACCGCCTGCAGAGACGTTGAAACGGGGGAATCGAGTTGAATTCCGGACTGAGGTCGAAATGGAATGAAATCGAGGGCGGAACCAGGAGTGGAGAAGCAAACCGTATCTGGGACCAACCGGATCGTCTTCCCGCACGCGTGGTGCCCTTGTCGCTCTCACTGTTGACCCTGACCCTGACGCGCCAGGGACAGGAACACTTTTTGAGGGAAATAGGGCAAGCCGTCACAAGCGAGGGAGCGAGGAAGAAGTGGAAGAAGCAGAAGCGAGAAATGGAAGTGCCCAGGGGTTGCAGAAGGCGGCCACTGTAAATTAGCCCATCCATTGGGTCGGTGGTCATGCCTGGTGAGTACCCCCTGGCCAGCAGTGTTTCGTCCCAAGTCAATACAAGAAAGGAGGAGGAAGATGACGAGCATGCTCAGAAACTAAAGCAGCCTTGTGAGTGAAACAAAAAGGAAAAAAAAGAAAAAGAAAAAAAAGGGGAATCCCACAGGATGGAATCCATTCCAGCGAGGTCTAGAAGGCAGCCCCGTCTCCTCCCGCGACTCCTCCAGTGACCCCATCCAGTCCATCCAAAGCTCGTGTCCGGGCCGTCGTTCGGTGTCATTTTTTTTTGGCTTTCGCGGGGCTCCAGACCGAGCATACTCCAGTGAGTGGTTCACCCCATGTTTGTGCGAGCAATCTCGCATTTGGCATTGAGATTCGGGGGGAAGCTGAGGTCGTAGAGCGGCGTGAGCGGTTGAGGATTTGAGCTTCTCCAAACCTAATCACAGTCCGGGCGCACCTTGCATCTTGCTGCATCCCGTCTCCAGCTGCACGGTGCTCCCCTCCAGCTCCTCCTCTTGTGATCGGACTGGACACCTTGTTGACTTGATTGACACGCTGTCGATCCAAACTCTACCCATTTCCATTTCTCCATCTTTTGACTCCGTCTCGACAATCGGTAAAGGTAGCCGTTGTCGTAATTGGCGTCAAAGGGACTGGAGAATTTCTGGTGTTTATCATTCTGGGGGAGCATCTGCAGGTGGTACCCAGCTAAAGTACCTCCAAAATAGCGTGTGTGACCAGAGTGCACCGTCCAATCTTGATGGGCGCTGCCCAGTATTTCCAGGACGGGCAGGTAACAACGCTCGGTATGTGACTTCCTTTCAAGTTTTCATCCTACCTTGCATTCCACCCCCCTTCCTTCTTTCCCTCGCCTTACTGTCAGCCGTCCCTCGCGCAACACCCGCCGGCTGCTTTCCAAGACATCGATGTCCTTCCTTCCTCCTCCAATGCGATTATGACGACAGCCTCGCCGACCGAGATACTTCCGCTCTTTCCTTGCCCGGGCCAATGAGGCCGCCACTGGTTCGAGGCTGATTGGGAAGTCGCACAGGAAAAAAGAAAAGAAGAAAAGACGCCAACTTGGACCTTGGAAGCGCCGCAGCGCGATACAAAGTCAAGAACGACCAGGCGACCAGGCGTTAACACTCCTTATGTTTTTCCACTACAGACGACGACGACGTCCCCGATCTCGATCCAGAAAAACAATCCTTGACCCTGACCCCAATTCTCATACCCACGCCGCCGGCGCAGACACCGACGCCGACTCGGAATTCGATACCGTCCTCATCGTCGCCAGCGACAACAGCAGCAGGTAGTACTGGACGCTATCGCGAGCTATAATCAGGCTGCCCACTGGTGCCACCGCAATGGAGGCCGACTCACCATCGGCTCCTCCGACTGCGGGCACCCCCAAAACAACAACACAAACCCCACGACTTCGACAGCAAAAACCCTTGCAAAGAAATCGATCAGATTCCACTCCTACCCCGATATCTTCGACTCTTCAGGCCACCAGGTCTTTGCGCGATCTGCGATTTCGCAGACCTTCGCAAAAACTATCAAAAGATGGAGGGAAGACAATGCCCATGTATGCCTCGACGGGCCCAGAACGACTAAAGACGCCCAAGTCGCGACCCCCTATACCAGGCACAGGCTCAGGAACACCCAAACCGTTGCTCCCAGTTTCGGAGCGCAAATCAAACGACACCACCAGTCCTACCAGTACACGGCGGAAATATGGGCAGGGGAGTCGCGATTTCGACATTACCCCAGATGGAGGCTCTGCAGGACGCGAGGGGAGACACTTTGCCGTAGCGAATGTCGGGCACAATGGGCGCATTTACCTGAGGTATGCATGCAGTCATGATGATCGTGTCCCTGCCGTCAATGCTGATAACCATGTAGGCCAACTGTTCGCCCGGCTAACCAGCGCTACCCGCAACCGCCCTTCGTATTTCCCATGACACCGCCCGATACAGCTGGTCTGGAGCACTCATCTTCAAAAAATGACGATACTTTTGGAGAAGGTACCAAGATGTTCGACAACCAGTGGGCTTCAACACCAGACCTCCCTACCCCGCCCATCACGAGGCGCGACTACTTGGGGAGCCTCAGAAGGCCAGGACATCGCCGAGCCGCGTCTGATTCGACCCTTGCCGATGGAAATGTGGTTCGCGAACCCGAAACCGGGGGCTTCAAGGTCATCATCACCCAATCCAGCAAAGGTACACGACCCAGGACTGTTGAAGATACGGACATGACCAGCTCGCCATTGTTGGAAGTAGCTATACCGTCCTGGAGGATAGGGACTCCCAGGTTCAGCATTCGAGGAACGCCCTTTATCCGTGGCTCATCATATGCCCCGACCGAAGAAATACTCTCAAGCAGCGCCTCCGTTGAGAACCGTCGCATCAACAGCACCATGGCAAATTGCTCGGCGACTCCAGGCACAGGCCCCATGCATGGTATGGATTTTGCTATTAGCGACCACCATACCTCGGACAATCTTGTCTCGTCTACGTCTCCTGCTTCTGATCTGCCGCTGCGCTCAACCTACATGTCGACTCACCTAGTGATTGAGCCCGCCATGTTCGACGAACTGACCTTCAAACCTGCCTGCGATGATCGAGTTATTGTTAGGTATTCGCCAAACACCGGTGCCGTAACTGCCGCCACTCCGCCTCGTCTAGTTGCTGAGATCACCTCGCCCTCCTTTTTGGATTACGACCTCGTGTCTGATTTCTTCCTCACGTATCGACAGTTCCTCGATTCTCACGACCTGCTTTCCATGCTGTTCGCACGCCTTCGATGGGCTCTGGCAAGAGAGGGTGACTTGGGGACGGTGGTGCGTGTTCGTACTTTTGTTGCCCTCCGGCATTGGATCCTCAACTACTTTATGGACGATTTCGTTGTCGACTACGACTTGCGCGTTTCTTTCTGTAACCTCTTGAACGATGTTGTCGACGAGTGGGCTGAAGTATCCAAGGCGCACAAGATAGAGATGAAGACTCTGCCTGAGCTCAAGAAGTGCTGGAGGAGGATCTGTTCGCAATTTTGGGATGGGCCCGACTTTGACGCTTCGTTGGCGTCCGACATCCCCATCACGCCAGGAGGTATCGCAGGCCATCGTGACCCGAATTTGACTCCCAGCTTCTGGGTCAAATACGACAAAGGTCCACCCCAGTTGGATGAGCTAAATGTCCCGACAACTCCTCGCGGACCAACGAGTTTCTACGCTGAGATCGCAAAGGCAGGGCATATTGACTCCATCATTGTCGGTGACAGGCCAGGAACTCCCGAAAACCCAGAGATCGATGAACCTGAGAGGAATCAGGCCTCACCAACTAGTATCACAAGCGTCGAGGTTGTTTCGTGCTCATTCCCGATTAAGAGTTCGCGACATACGCAAATAGGATCCAACCGCCCGTTGACTGCTCACCCAGCAGACCCCAGCTCCGTATACAACGCCACCGAAGGTATAGCGACTACTCCTCGCTCCCTTACAGGCAAACGTGTCCGACCACAGCATTCCTCCCACAAGCGGAATAATAGCTTGAGTGATTCTCTTCATGATCACGCCACTCTGACGGAAAAGGTCCTGTACAAAAATGCAGAATTTCTTTTGACGCTGCCATATGCGGGAAGCCTTATCCAAGGTAACATCTTTCCGCCTGGGCAAGCCTTTGTTGAGGTACGTCCAAATAGTGCTATGGGCGACCCTTCCAGGCAGACCACTGTCTTTCAACCGGTAGAGGTGCGGAAGGATAAGTTCATGGGGTCAGCCATGTCCAGCCATGGAATGAAGAAGCTGCTCGGAAGCGTCCGGCGCGCGTTGAGCCATAAGACGCCAACATATCCATCCAACCAAACAATGTTGGCCAACATCTCGCCCATCGGGCCAACAACGAACCGGCTTCCAGGGACAGCAATAGTACCGCAGTCGAAAGCTCGTCAGAACGGAACCCGCCCACCTGTTCGTATTGATCTGCTCGGCGCTGGTGTTGCGGAGGACTTTAAGAAAGCAGTACGCGAAGATGCAGCTGTGGAAGCCGAAAAACTGGAATACGTTGTTCCTCGGTCAACTGGAAACGGAGATGTCAGGACCCACGGGAATCCAATGGAGTATTCGGCTGCGCACATGGACACGGTGTTTAACGTTCCCAGTGTTGAAAATGCTCAACCAAGAAGCGATATGGGCATATCGTCTGGCAGTGACTCCATTGTCATTGTCGATGGTACCACCCTTCAGCCTGTGATGTCTGGAGCTTTACCAGCTGCCAGCTCATCGGCATCATTTGCTCACTCTTTCATCCCAATCACTGCGGATCCTACACCACCAAACACGCCGCCAGATCAACAACTGGGAACACCGAGACCGTCTTCATACATTTTAGGCCAACACGTCCTTCGCAACTCGGTCTCAGCCGACCAGGAATCGCCGATAATACCTGATTCTACTCCTGGAGAAGGGGAAGACCTCCCATCAGAAGAGTTCGGGCAGCCATCTATCGACCATGTCATACAAGATGTTGACCGAACTCCTCGGAGCGGATTGCGTGGACATTTCAGGAACCTTTCAAGCAGATCACAGCACTCGACTTGGTCGGCGAGGCATGGACGATTCGCGTCGTATACTAGCGGTATTATGCCACAGCCAACCATCAGGAGCTTCGATGCTACGACATATTCGGAGGAGTCCGTGGCTGATGACTCGTCTGAAGTCCTGGTTCCGCAGCCGCTTCGGGTTCTAAGAAGGAGGCCAGGAGGTGACCTTCGCGCTGTGACAAATGTTGGCGATTTGGATCATCCGCCGCTGAGAACATCCCGTTCGGTTGGATCCCTCACAACGTATACGGACTCTTTCGCGAGTTCGTTTATACAAAGTCCAGCCCATCAAGACTCCAGTAGCTTTGTGGATGTTGTTACGAGTGACTATAATCGGCAAGAAGTCTTTTCTCTCGGAGCCCTCGCCGAGCAAAATCCCAAACGCCACCTGTCCCTTTTCAGCACTCACTCATCGAAGCCGGTTATGCGCCCGTCCTTCGAGGCTGAGGCGATCAAGCTGGCGCAAATTCCTGACGATGATGAGGATGGCGGTGTTGAAGCCGCACTGCTCAAGTTGGAAGGGAAATATGAAAGGAAGTCGACCATTCGCTTGTCCATGGACCTACCAACATTCAAGGTCGCGCAGACAACTCATCCCCTTCCGACGCAGCCTGAGGAGGTCACAGAAGAGGAGAAGAAGGATCATCGGCACGTACATGTTGCTGGGGAGGACATCCTTGTCCCACCTTCACCTACGACACCTGCACCAATGGATATAGCTGACAGCTATCTGGACGTTACGCCCCGTCAGCACCGGATCACTAATGCCGAGTCCTTCATTTCCCCCACTTCCAGAAACTCCTACAACTCTATCCCGTTGCTGGAGCGAGTAATCATGGACGATTCTGGTGTCAACCAGGATACGCTGCAATCGTGGACCGACCGTTCCGTCTTGCAGCCTCCTTCATCCGATGAGCAGAGCGTACAAGGCTCCCAACACCCTTCTACAGCTTCGTTTGATTTTGTGGAGAAGACGGACAGCATGAAGCCTGTCAAGGTCGACGAGGCAGTACCCACAGCAGAGCCGGTGCGTATGAGCGCTGAACAGTCTTTCTTGACGATGGAAAGCGAAGATGACACAGACCTGTCTTCGGAAATGTCCGCGGAACCATTCGATGCTGGTGTTGACGATTACGGTGTCATGACTCCATCGGCAATTGGTGTTGCCATCTCGACAGAGCCCGCATATCCCCTCGTTGAGAATCAATCCGGTCCTAACCCGCCATCCCCACCCATAACACTGATTCAAGCACTTCAGATGCCTCCGGATATCGCCAAGACTTCCGCATATCAGCAGCAGGAAGGATGGCATGTTAAGCCTTTGCCACCAACGCCTGATACTACCCCTACCACAACAGCTGCTCCCTATGGCCAGTATCAACATTCATCTCCGATACAGCCATCTGCTCCAAAGGATACGCCTCGTAACAAACGCCAGCTTGATATACCCTCGCCGTTGCCGGAAGCTGGTGAACTTTCCGAAGCGTCCGATAGCAGACTCTCGGCCCACTTGCCCTTCATTCTGGCTTTTGACAGCGAGATCCTGGCTCAGCAGTTTACACTCATCGAGAAAGATGCGCTGAATGAGATCGACTGGAGAGAGCTTATTGATATGAGGTGGAAGAATGCTGAACAGAAAGGCTGTCACGCGCGCAGCTGGGTCTCATTCTTGAGGGACACGGATGCGCATGGCGTTGAGGTGGTGATTGCCCGCTTCAATATCATGGTAAAATGGGCCATTTCCGAAATTGTCCTGACTCGCGACATCGAGGAAAGGGCTCGTTGCATCATCAAGCTCATCCACATTGCAGCGCATTGTCGACGCTTCCGCAACTTTGCAACCATGGCGCAATTGACCATCGCGCTAATGAGCAATGAGATTGGCCGTCTGAACAAGACATGGGCGATGGTGCCCTCCAGCGACCAGCGAACAATGCAGGACTTGGAGACGTTGATGTCGCCTACCAGGAATTTCTACAACCTGCGTAAAGAGATGGAGGGCGGTGACTCAAAAACCGCCGACGAGGGATGTATCCCCTTTGTGGGCATTTACACGCACGATCTCCTCTTCAACGCCCAGCGACCGAGCGAGATTGCGAGCTCGCCCACTACTGCGCCTTTGGTGAACTTTGAGCGTTGCAGGATCGCGGCCGGGGTGGTCAAGACGCTACTGAGGCTTCTTGAAGCGAGCAGCCGTTACTCGTTTCAGCCTATCGAAGGCATCACTGAGCGCTGCTTGTGGATGGGCGCTCTGCATGATGACGAGATTCGAAGGCTGGGTGAGAGCTTGGAGTGAWGATGGACTTTGGCCGATAATACCAAACCACAATACCTCTTCGTCATTCGTCTCACCCACAACGACCAGACGGTTCCTTCCCTTACTTTTTTCTTTCTCGTTTTATCTCGCGTTTGTTTTGGACCTTTGAAACTCCAGCAAAGCGTATGCATCATCGCATTTATACCCCTGTACAAACAACTAAACTGTTTTATCATATCGAAACTATCATACCCTACCTACCTACCTTCATTACCTACTACAACCAACCACATCATATTAAACCATACCTACCAAGCCATAATCATAACTGTCTCATTTACTGGTCGGTTTATCATCGCCGACATCATCATCATCATTCATCAAAACCGCTGCTGCCTACTTCTACTATTTTCTAGTCACATATTTCCATTCACACTTATTGTATATATACTTATTTCTTCTTTACCTTCGTCGTTGTCTTGGATGGAAGGGTGTTTATCATCATCCCGGTTGGAGGAGCCAGTTCAGGCATATCATTATCTTGAGCGTATTGCACTTGGAATGAAGTATCAAACGAATGGGAAGGATCAATGAACATGAACTGAATGGGCGGTTGGGGTGATTGGGCAGTGGGCTGTCTTACTTAGCTTGATCAACTTTTTTTTCTTTCCTCATTTTGTTAGTCACTTTTGGTATTCTGGCGAGTCAAGTCATAGCAAGATGGTAGACGGAGGAGGAAGAGGACTGGTGGAGATATCATACGTTTTATACCCCGTATCCTTTTTTTTTTTTTTTTTTTTTTTGGGAGGAGGGAAAGAGGGAAAAAGGGAAAGGAAAGGATACAACTGGGAGGAGAGTCAGGAAGGAAAGTAGAGATATCCAAGTAGAGGTAGCGAGCGGATGATTGATTACCCCTAGGGAAGAAGAAATGAATGCAAATGCGAAGTGATATGTTACACTTATCTTCCAAGGCCCAGCCACAATCAAGTTTGGTGAATAACTGGTTGTGTTTATGTCTTTTTTGCATTTGGGTTGTTTCGATATCGAAAATATGCCTTCCAGCTGAGTTTATCTCCCACCCATTCATTGCTTTCTGATGACAAGTTTCTCAACCCTCAGAGACCTGCTTTTATAAGCTCTTGCGTGCTCTTGACAAACAAAGCACACATACGACCATACCCACTGGAAAACTCGGGATCCCGTCCGCTCTCCCATAGATATAAGCCAGTGAGGGCCAGACTAGTAGTAGTTGGGTCGGTGACGACCAGCGAATCCCTGGTGTTGTATGGGTTTTTTTTTTTATTTTTTTTTTTATTTTTATTTTTTTATTTTTTTATTTCTTTTTTCCTTTCTCTTTCATATCCATGGAGTGCTAGTGTTACTGGACTCTTTTTTCTGCTGGACTTTGTTTGCCGTCGGACGTTTCGTTTCGCACCTTCTCTTTTGTCCATATTTCTTCTATCCTTGGCTAATCGTTAGAACCCCCACTTACGTAGAAGGTTGAATAATATGGGTGATATGTCTATAGTTTTCTCAGCATGTCAGTTATTCAAACATAGCAATAATCTGGGTGGTGGGCTTTGAGGAAGGAGGTCAACATGAATGGTTGGGCTGGCTTCACGGAGCAATTTCACTTGAAAGAAACTGGACAACGGAGCAACAGAGATGATATCTGAATTACGGTTAGAGAGCCGGGTACAAGTAGTCCAACATATCGAAGCTGCCTTGACAGAGCATTGACAGAAACTGGACAACAGAGTCAACATCAGTGAACCACGGTCAAAGGTTGGACACACATTGGCTTGGAAATAAACCAATGCACTTCACGCCACAAGTGACATATCATGATGGATCAAGTGGAAGTGGTGGTGACTTCATTTAGGATACTAGAACGTGTGATGCTATGTCTAGAAAAAGTCGGCAAATATGCACCAAGACATACATGATATGGTCTCAAGCTTTCTTTGCATCATAGAGGGTCCATTGACTGCACGAGTTGGCGAGGTAGGGAGGGTTTGATGGCTTTGATTATCACGGCGCAGCAAAGGCGTCCTTGAAGTCAACCTGATGGTCATGTCCTCCGAATTCATCGGTTCCATGTGTCTGTAGGGCAGCAGCTTGCCTCTGTCTGTCCGACTCCAGTCCCGCTGCGCTTCCATCTCGAGGGCAAACCCTTCCCATACAGACCATGCTGTTGTTGATTTGTGTGCATAATAAAATACCAATCAACGTGAGTGATGCCTCTGGTCGCATCTATCCAGTGATTATCATCCTCCATGCTGTTATGGCTGGAGTGTAAAAGACGTTGCGCGGTTTAGCGGCGGTGGCCGTGCTGCGGCCAGTCTCAGCGAGAGTGCTGCCCACTCCCGCTATCCCTTTGATTAGAATCTGGAAAATCACTCTCGCTATATCGCCTGCCCTGGGTCGTCCCAATTCATAGCATCATGCCACAACTCCCAATGAAACTCCGGGCTACAAGCCTTTGCCTCCGTTCAATAAAAATCATGCTGAGTCCCAAACCTAGAGGCTTCGAAAAAGGAAATGTTCGTTCACAGCGCCACAGAGCCCGTCAAATATTGGGCAAGTCACTAAAAGCGAAATTACTGTGCAGCGGCAGGTGCATCACGGCGAGGGAAGCCGTTGCTCGCACCTCTTCCACCACGGAAGCCACGGCCGCGACCGCGACCACGACCTCTGCCACCGCGATAGCCACGGTAGCCACCATCAACACTGCCTTGACCGAAGGTCTCAATGTTGCGGCGTTGTTCCTCGCCACGCCACTCACGACCACCCGGCTTCTGGCCATTGTTCTCAGCTCTGTCCTTGGCCTCACTCGAGATGTTGTCAAAGAATGACTTGCTCTTGTTGTAGGCTTGCTGAGCAACACCAGAGACATCGGCAACAGCTTCCGGAGCTGCCGATTCAATTGCCGGTTCCTCACCAAGGGGAGAACCAGCGATAGCCTCCTTAACAATTTCCTGCTTGTTGAACTTGGCATTAGAGGACTCGAAGTCAAAGTCAGAGTCAGGGACTTCAACCTTGGCCGGACGAGGACCACGAGCCCGACCACCGCGGTTCGCAGTGGCGGCGTTATGGGTCAAGGGGGCGCGAGGGGCGGAAGCAGTCGCAGCGGCGTTGACGTTCATCTCGTTAACCCGCTTGGTGAGATTGTCAACAGCAGCGGCGGTTACTTGCTGCTGAGTAGCGACTTGGCCATCCAGCTTGACCATATTAGCCATGGCAACAGCGACGGCCGCTCTAGCCTGCTGAGTTGCGTCACGCAACTGGGCCGCGCTCATCGGTCCGCTTCCAATCTCACCGGCAGGCTTGGCAGATCCAGCCGTCGGCTGAATGGGTCTCGCAGTGAGGGCAGCGGGAAGGGGGACAGCAGGAAGAATCTGCGTGGGACGAGTGGTGTTGCCCTTGGGACCAGTAGGGATGGTCTTCGGTTGGGAGGAAGGACCAGCAGGAGCAGCATTGTTCAGAGACGCAGCAGTGGCCTTAACCTCTTCAACGGTRGGCTTTGAATCATTTGGCAAAGAGGGGGCGCCGGCAGCAGGCTGCTGACCAAAGGACTTGGGCACATCGGCAGACAGCTCGTGCTGCTGGGGTTGCTGTTGCTGCTGATTTGGCGTAGACGGCTTCTTGTCRCCCGCGGGACCAATGGGCGCAGGCTTCGGGCCAGGAGCCTGGTTGCTCGGGGTCTGGTTCGCAGACTGGCGACCTCCCTGGCCCGGAACGCCACCCGGAGCGACACCAGGACCAGGCGGGTAGGGGTAGTTGTTCCAGGGACCGGGACCGTGGCCCATGGGGAACTCCTGACCGGGAGGGAACCATCCGGGAGGAGGGGGATACGGCATGCCGCCGAACGCATTGGGAGGAGCACCAGCRCGGCCCCAACCACCCATGTGAGGAGGATAGTAACCGAAGCCAGGGGCGCCWGGAGGCGGCGGCGGGCCTTGGTGGCCGGGAGCACCGATGGGACCGGGGGGTACAGGACCGGGTGGGCCCGGAGGTCCAGGAGGGCCAGGTGCGACATTGGCCTGACGAGGACGAGCCTAAGCATTCCATGTTAGCAACTGTGGAAGCCAGTGTGATGAGGGTGAAAGAGGGGTATGGTTGAACCACAGATCAGAAGGAAGGCAACGGAAATCTCAACATTGTTTTTGCGCTTTTCAGACAAAAGTAAAATTTTACATCCGGAAATATTTCATCATGATGTCGGCTTGGTAGGTGGAGTGAATGGCGGGAATGGAGACTTACGCCGAGAATAGCGGGATCATCGGGCACCGGAGGCTTGTTCTCCTTGGGAGCCGAAGGCCCCTCTTCTATGCGGAGATCCTTCACATCGCTGCCGCGGAAAACGATATACTCGTAGACTTGGTCGGAGGCGGGCACTTCCTCATCGGGATTGTGCTTGCGACCCTCTGTTCCGAATGACCGGACGTTCTCTAGGGAGACGGTAGACTCCTCCGAGTTGATGTTGTGCAAGGTACCGACATAGCTGAAATGACGGTCAGCGGGGCTGCCAAGCCTAGCAGGATGCAAAGGCTAGAGCCTACCGGATGTCGCTCCTCGATATCAAGGATATCCGAGAGCTGAATGAAGGGCGAACTGTTAGCAAAGGAGGCATTGTCGGGGGTTGAGTGAGAGGAGGGTGACGAGCACCATCAGGCGATGGCGGGGGGAAGTGGCCAACATACCCAAGAAATTCAGACATTGGCAAAGCGCGCTGGCTGCAACAGCGTTGTTAAATGCAGTATGCGCGTGATATGCGGTGAAAAGAAGAAAACCGAAGCAGATTGAATCGAGTCGAAAACGAGAAAAAAAGAATTAAAGACGGCGGATCTTAAACGTGGAAAGGGAGTAGAAGGCGACGACAGGAAAGTGTGCGCAGAGTTGTCATGGCGGGGGTTTCATAGTTCGCATGGAGGAAGGAGGAAGAAGAAAGAAAGGGAAGGATTGGCGGGAGGGAACGAGGTAAAAAGGCAGCCAACCAGCGAAAACTCAACGAGTTCAGCCTCCCTTGTTTCGTGGTGTTGTGACCCCACATTGCGCCCGTCGTCACCACTCTGGCAGCTTCGGCGTCTGTTCTCCGGCATCCGTGCACCGCCACGGTGGAGGGCGGGAGGCTGAAATAGCGGGGGCCGACCCGAACCTTGCCGTGTCATGATGTTCTCAGTTTGGGTTGGTGACGAGCTGAGGAGCACCTCGCCGTCGAGCTCTGTATGATATATATAATTCTTATTATGATATATCCGATATAACTCGGCTGCAAAACAACATGTGAACCATTTGCGGTATGCATACTGTAAGCGTGGTTGACGGAAACTTGAAGCTCCCCGCAACCCGCAACCTGCCACTTACCTTCTACAACCTACAACCTACAACCTGCCATCTGCTACCTGTGACCTGGCCTTGTTGCTTGTTTGAGCAAACCTGTCCACCGCTCGGAAGCTTCCAAGTTACAATGCCGTCGAGTGAAACAACTTGTTCATTCTTAATCAACAAGTAGAAGAGCGTCAAGTCTTCAGGGAGTAGCAAGCAGGACATTTGAATAACGCTGTCCGCTGATATCAAGAACGCATATACATATGCAATGCTGGAAGCTCATGCAAAGAGAGCCGAGGAGAGCGTCGTTGCTGTACAGTACACAGTACTTCCAGTTCGTCGACATCACGGGCTTGGCAGGTCCACTTTTATTCCAGTGCTCGGGAAGATGACTCCATCGGCCACTTCAACTTCTGTTCTTTGATGAACTTTCTGAAAAGGCAAGCAGCGACTTGATTACAGCAGAAAATTCAATGACGGAAAGCCGTTTGACAAAAGCCAACCTTTAACAACCTTCCACCATTGTTCAACCCGTGCCAAGTCACTCATCCGGCAGTTGCATCTGGTGGGGTTATATAAAGCCTTCGATTTGCCCCGCGGCCACAGTCCAGCAACTTCATCATCCCATTCTAAAAAGCATTCTCATATTACAGCATGGCGACACGGCAAATGCGAAAGCTGCAGAAGCAGCAGGAGCTTCTTCGGCTGCAGAACGGAGCAGATCGGGAACATGACGAATCCGAGGACGAACCCATTGTTACCAAGCCCAGGCCCAATGCTTTTGCAGGATTTGCCGCTCTTGGAGGGGGAGACGATGACGATGACGATCAAGACACCGAGGAAGAAGCCAAAGAAGTCGAGGACGTCCCAGAACCGGTAGCCCCCGCCAAGAAGAGCAAAAAGTCCAAAAAGAAGAAGAAGAAGGGCAAGAAGACGGAATCGCCTGCTCCGGAGAAGGAGGAAGAAGATGACCTGGATGAGATAGATCGCGTGCTTGAGGAGCTCAATCTCAAGGGCAACAAGAATCCTGCCTCAGATACGGCCAGTTCCAATGCTGCCAAGTCGACCGGTCAGATCAACGAGCTCTTGCGCGTCAACTTTCAGCATCTCAAGGCTATCAACGAGATGCGCAAGCTGTTTGGCAGTGCCATTGAAGCAGCGAGGGCGGAACAGGCTGCTGAGGCTAACAGTCGTCAACAGCAAAGAGGAGCCGCTCGGCAGAATGTTGACCTCGAAACTTTCCTCTCGGTCCCGCCAGCGGTTCAGCAGCGACTAGGCAAGAGGAGCATGTTTGAGACTGTGTTGCGCACGAATCCCTTTATTGAGGGGAAGAAGACGTGGCCCAGAGACTCTACTCGCGGTCTTAAGATGGTGCGTGTCACCGAGTCCTGCGAGGGTGAGCCCGGTGTCGCCGAATTCGCCTTTGCGCATGACAAAACATACGACGCCCTCGAGGGCAACTTCTACGGTCTGGTTCAGATGTACGATCCCATGCAGCTGGTCTACTTCTTATCCAGGTACCCTTACCACGTCTCATCGCTCATCCAAGTGAGCAAGGTTGCCCACCAAGACCAGAACTCGTACCTAGCCCACGACCTCATCGAGAGAGCCCTCTTTACTTTTGGCAGGGTCAGTCTGAGCGACTTCCGCAAGCGGTTGGGAGATGGCACCGCAAGACTGGACTTCAACCGACCCGAAAACAGACAGTTCTTCCTGGCTGGCTATAACCAGATCAAGAACTTAGTCCTCAAGGGAACCTACCGCACGGCTCTGGAATGGGTCAAGTTTGTCCTCAGCGTCAACCACGACGACCCCTATGGCGTGCTGAACTGGGTCCATGTTCTAGCCATCCGCGCATACGAGGCCAAATGGTTCATTGAGTTGTGCAACTCACCCCTGATCGCCAACATGGACATTGGCCCCTACGTCAAGGCTACCCTCCCTTTGGCCAAGCTTCAACTCAAGGATAACGCCGGGGCGCGCGCTGCTGCCATCGAAAGCATTGAGCGACTCCCCTGGCTTTTCTGCGCCCTCTTCAGCGCTCTCAACCTCGATACCCCACGCTCCGTTTGGGGTGTCCAGCCCCGGGACGACGAAGAAGCGCTACACACCAAGCTCTACGTTCACCTAGCCAAGGACCTCTGGAATAACCCCGCCGCCACCTCCCTCCTGACCGAGGCCGCCAACGCTGCTCGTAAGGTGGACTTCTTTGGCCTGCCTCCCAGCCCGGTCGTCTCGCTCGCCACAGCCCGCTTCGTCTACCTGGACAACACGCCCGAGCTCATGTCGGCCGTGCCGCGCAAGGTCCTGCACACTGCGTCTCCCAACTTCGACTTTGACCCGCTTCCGCCCCCGAAGGAGGACAACATCTTTTCCAGCCCGACGCAGAAGATGCCGTGGGCCATTTCCGAGGGCGATGGCGAACATAGACAGACGAGATTGCACGAGCAGGCGCAAGCCGCGCTGCAGATGGCTAGAGCCCGCATGAATGAGGACCAGCTCCGCGCCGTGGTGGATGATGCTCGCGCTAGAATCGACGATCCTGAAGCCGACGAGGAGCAGCGCGGGGTGTGGCGGAGGATAGTGGATGTGTTGACGGGTCAAGGATGGACAGTCGGAGCAAGCGGCGCGGAAGGAGGTGAGGGTGAGCAGAGAGGTGATGTCATGCCTGGAGGCTGGGAGGATGACTTCGATGAGGGATGGGGTGATGATGATTTTGATGGGGAGGATCACTGGTATGAGGACCAGCTTGACCCTGAGCTTGAGTTGGAGTTTGGACCGGGTGGTACACCGAACAGGCGGGCGACAGTTGAAGATGCGGAGGATAGCGATAATGAGGAGACTGCTCGGAGGTAGATGTTCCTCCGAAGAGCATTATTAGGGGAAAGGGGAAATGGAGTTTCGGAAGACTACCGTTTTGGACAGTATAGTAGCGAAATAGCTAGAGCGGAGTTGCTGGCTCTCTGAGGCAGCCGCTGATAGAACTATCGACCTTTTCACATTTTTACATGTGCAGTGCGGTCTTGAAGCATCCTGTGAATGATGGGGCTTCTACCTCGTGGCACAGGACCGAAACCCCTGAACCCCTGAACCTCCAACATACTACATACACTACAGCGCATAAATGGCCCACGGGCAACCAAACGGACAGCATAGGTAGATGTCTCCTTGTGCTCGGTTTGAGCCGATCTGAGAACCTCCAGGATATCCAGACTACGAAGATATGAGACAGTCTCGGTGAGCAAGTTTCAAGCTTCCAAGGTGCGGCAGCCAGTCCGTCGCTTACACCGAGAGTTGCTAAACGCGTGGCGGAGACATCGGGACTGAGCGCTACAGTTTGCGCCGCACTGTCTCGAGCTCCCTTCAACGTGAGCGTGTCAGCAAAAGAAACCTAGGTAAGGACAGTGCGAAAGCCCACTGACGCCATCGCGCAACGTCTCACCAAGCAACATGAATCCCTCCTGGGAGATCTCCGCTGCGGTTGACACGGAGCCCCTGACACCATCGCGGGATCATCTGAGAACATAGCGGCGGAGCGGTACCTGGCCGTGCTGGCGTGCCTGACAGTGAGCACGAGGTAATGTAGTGAGCAGATTATTAATACTCTTCTTTCTGTTTCGTTCTTCCCATATTAGTGATTGCGTTTTAATTGCAATCTGTTCTCTTTTTTTGCCCGTACATATCCCTGAAGTCGTTTCTGAGGTAGTTCCAAGTTCCGCTTCTCCCGTTTTGGCTCATTGCTGTCGCGGAGCTCATTTAAAGTGCTGCCCCTCCCAACTCCGAGTCCCCTCCCCCATTCCCGCGATCCGCGAACACCTACCGTTGCACGTTTCCAATTGCCCCCGCATCGCATTTGCATATCATCACAACTTGCACTTTGACAACTGCCATCTGAACATCTTCGACTACCTATACCTAAACCTTAATAACAAACGAAACCAAACCGCCAAAATGTCCGACCAAACCGTCAAAAAGCCCGACGAGAACAAGTACAAGTTCAACGTCAGCATGAGCTGCGACGGCTGCTCCCGCGCTGTTGGCAACGTCCTCAAGAAACTCGAAGGTTCGTTGCCTGAGCTTTTATCCTTCCGCCCATAGCGTATCTACCCAGCTACCCATCTGGCGCCAGAGAACGCTGCTAACACCCAATCCAAAAACAGGTGTCAAGTCCCACACAATCTCCCTCAAGACCGAGACCGGGACCGGGACCGTCATCGTCACCACCGAGCCTTCCCTCTCCCTCGACGAGGTCAAACAGAAAATTGCCAATACTGGCAAGACGGTCAACAGTTCCGTGGAGATTAAGGAGGACGAGTAACGGGGGGCAGACAGGGAGGATACACGAATAGGGAAGACATCGAGGACAACACCACGCCCAGAAAGGTGGTTGGAAGAACACACGATATGGAATGGAACAAGAGGAAGCAGGCGGTGGAGGGATTGCATTCGGCATACAAACGAATTTGGGTTGCTAGGTTGAGCATGGCTGGCTTGGTTTCGGATACCTATTTACATTTACAATAAAGTTGTTTTTGCGTCAACTTTCTGGATAACCGCTCAGGCATAGCGGTCTCGAGTGGCAATGTTGCGTCAATCTCGACGTTACCATTTAGAGCCTCGTCGAAGAAGTAGTTACCTTCATAGAGGATACATCTCGTCGAAACATCTTGGATATAGCATCACAGCAACCAGACCAGAGAAAGTTCAGGAAACGCACCATAACCTATTCTTGCTAGTAACCCTACTTTTTGAAACGACGTCTATACAAAAAAGAAAACAAACTGGTATCTCTCAACTCCCCCTATCCACCCCCTCAATGCGTCATCGACTTTCCAATCTCGCTCCTCCACCCCTCCGCCTTCTCAAACCCATTCGAATACGTCTGATAATCCACCAAAGCCTGATACACCTCCTCCTGACTATTCAGCACAAACGGGCCATACTGCACCACCTTCTGATCGAGCGGTGTTCCCGCAACCAGGACAAACCTTCCGCTCTTCTCCGCGCCCGCATCCACCTCCGCATAAACCGCCTCACCCTGCGGTTCAAAAACCACATTGTGGAATTGCTCCACCGTCCTCTTCTCCCCCTCCTTCCCAGAACTACCAAAGATGGTGGTACCCTCCAGCGTATAAGCAAAAGCATTCCACCCCTCCGGCACCTCCTGCACCACTTTGCCGCCCGGCTTCACCTCCACATCCAAAATCCACACCGGTGTATACGCCAGGTCTTTAACACTATCCACCCCATGACTTTTGCCACTGATCACCTTGATCTTCACCCGTCCCTCATCAACCTCCACCGTGGGAACCTCCTCAGCTTTCAAATCCCTATACCTAGGCTCACACCCTTTTAGTTCTTTCGGCAAGTCCACCCAAAGCTGCAACCCCACATTCGCGCTCCCATCCGGGTTTTGGCGCGGCATCTCCGCATGCATGATCCCCCGTCCCGCAGTCATGAACTGTAAGTCCCCAGCCTCAATGGTGCCCTTGTTGCCGGTGAAGTCTTCGTGGTCGACTCCCCCCTGTAAAAGGTAGGTGATGGTTTCTTGACCACGGTGGGGGTGGTCGGGGAAGCCGGAGCCGGGACGGATGGAGAAGTGGTCGAGCATCAGGAAGGGGGAGAAGTTCCGGAGCTGAGGGGTGCCGATGGAGCGACGGACGCGGGCGCCGGCGCCTTCCGCCTGTTCGGTGGCGAGGAAGATTTTGCGGATTAGGCGGGGGATGGACATGTTTGCGGTTGGGGTGGTGATGATGGTGGTTGTGGTTGGGTCGATTGGAGGTTGTGGGGAGCCTTGGGTGAGGTAGGTGTTGATGTTGGTTTTGGTGTAGTTGAGTAGTTGGTTTGTGAGTGTAGATATGTTGTTTAGGTTTAAGTTGAAGTTGAGGTTGAGGTTTGCGACTTGGACTTGTAGGATGTCGATGCGCAGTAGGAAGATGGAACAGATTCCAACAAAGATGGAGATGATAGTGACGAGAAAGAAGTTCTTCATGACCTAGGAGTTGCAAGTGAGGATACTTTATAGGATCGAATCCATATGCTGGGTCTGGCCCTTCGACTTTGACTTTGCGTCCACTTGTGACTTGGTTGCTCACGAAAGGATGGTCTGAGATTATCAAGGTCAACGTAAGCAACTGGAAATCAAGGTGAGAAGAGTAGTCAGTAGGTAACCAGGAAAAGGATCTGGAATTGCCAATATCACATAGAACTATCATGAAACTTCTGCCCATGCCAGATCGGTCAGTTCTCTCCAATTGCTTGCTCATCCGCTTCCCGCCACTGATCTCTTGGACATGGACTCGACAATGCGCCCATCGACACTGTCGCAGTCACTTTGCAAAAACAAATAATGCCCCCTCGACGACGAATGATTACAAAGCTGGAAACAGCCGAGAGCTGTGGTGGGGCTCCAAGGGAAGCACAAAGAGGCGCCTTTCCTGATGCGGTTAGCGCAATAGCTTACGTCAAAGTCGGTCATCATGCCCAAATCCAATTGCCGTGGAATTGGAAAAGCTTTGACCATGTCACCAGAGTGCGTTGGCGCTTCACTCGCGTCACTCCCGAGTCCCGAATGAGGCTATCACGGGCGAGGCCCGATGTTGTGGCCAGGATGGGAAAGGCGATGATCTCTCAGGGTTGACTGAAGTACAAAATGATTATACTTGGCTTCGTCCCATGGTTGAGTGCTCGCATGCTCAATCATGTCAAATTCGGCATCGGCTTCATTCACAACCACCCAGCAATTACTCATCTGTGGACATGGCCTCGATCAAAATGCATGACTAAACAAGGCACAGGTGCGTGAAAGATTGAGCAATGGTTTTTTTTTTACTTTCTTTATTGACAGCCGCGGTAGTGCAAATAATAACACCTGGCTTGTGCTATCAGCTAGGAAGGTATCAAGCGCTCAGAACCACGCACTTGCAAGTTGCACCTCCCTGCTATCAGCATCATCTTTCCTTCTTCTTTTATCCACCAGTACGCAACCCACGCAAGCCGACAACGCAAAAATCCGAAGAGCAAAGATAACTCGACGTCTAAACAATGGCCATGATGAAAAGATAAGAAACCCAATTGCACCCATTTACCCTCCCAAAAGTGATATCATCCGTTATTCCTGTATGTATGTTTGATAAGCATGCTTTTCGTATGCTTCAACCCCATGCTCACATCCTCAGCGAGCCCTCAGTCTCGCCTACCACGTCGGTGTAGAGGTGAGAAAAGATTTGTGTAGTATGACTGCGTCTTCAATCCAAAGGAACGTCTTCGCAGTCGCATCCGTCGCAAGAACTAGAGGCCATGCCCCAAAGCGAGACGGGAACTGGTGATATCTCGTCAACTGCCCGGGCTGTGGTATCATTGCCAGCTGGGTCGACCATCTCTTGGGAAGTCACCATATCCGAATGGTATAACGAAGTCGAGCCTTGGTCCGCTAGCAACGGTGTTGTGACCAGCCTCTAGTTGTTGGCCGTGCCGTTAGCCGTCTGCTGCTTGGCGTTCTCCTTCTGGGTGTTGAGGAAGCTGGCGGCAGTAGCGTAGGTCTCGGTGCCGAGGGTGAGGGCGGTGGTGAGAGCAGCCTTGTAGTAAGCAGTCAAGCCCTGGCCGCCAACCTTCTCGAGCTCGGTGTGGTAGGTGCTGAGGACATGCTCCTTGCCGCTCTGGCCAAGGCGGATGGGGAACTGAATGATGGACTGAGCATCGTGGACGAGCTCATCAGTCGGCTTCTTGACAATGGGGAACTTCTCATCGAGCTTCGACAGCGTCTTGTCGCCCAAGTCGTCGGCCTTCTGGACGTATGGGGAGACGTATTGGTATGGGCCCTGGAGGTAGCCGAGGAAGGGAGCTCCAAAGGTCTGGTACACCTTCTCGGTAACCTCGAGGAGTCTTTGGCCGTAGGGGTTGGCCTTGACAGTCGAGATGCTGGACTCGACGATGGGGTATCCAAGCAAGTGCTGTCGACATGTTAGCTTTGGTCATGAAGCACACAAGGGATGACGGGGGCATCATGAGCTTACCTCGATGACCGCGGAGTTGTGGGCAACATCGCCGTTAACCTGCCTGCTGCTGTTGGACATCTTGGTCTTCTTCTGGTGAGTCATGTTAGATGCTGGAGAGTATAGTGCCACGAAGGAAGAGTGAAAGATCAGGAGTTGAGAACAGGTGAGACGGGCGGACTCTACAATTTGTATGATTTCCAGAGAGAATAGAAGGGTGGGACCGAGCGTGAGATCGGAAGGGTCTTTTAAACAAGATGAGGTCGTATCGGAGTTCGGGACTGTCGAGACCAGAAGGTGAGAGAAAATGATGCAAGCAGAGGAATGGGAAGGCGGTTTGGAAGGAGACGGAATTTGAAAATGGCAACTGCCTGTGTCAAGAGGAAGGAGAGGGGGTGGAGGGGTGGAAGACGTCTTTCCACTCCGGTGAAACCTCACAGATTGGTAGCCCAGCCGATGCACGCCACTAGCATGGGGCTATTGCGAATAGTTAGGAGCACTATCAGAACACAAGAAGCTTGGGAACTCGCGATGGAAGAAGCTGAGCCGCTTGCTAGAGGTAACCCTCAGGGCACCCCTCCCTCGTCATGGGTGTCATCGCTTGTACCTTGCTGAGACTTGGTAGACGCACATGAAAGAGAGCTTGTCAAAACCTGCCATGATCTGACGCAAATCACTAACAGTCTTTGTAGTCTCCAGCTGCATGTGGAAACTGATAGAGATGGTATCTCCGATGTTAAGGCCCAGCTACAGCGTGGAAGCCGAGCGAGTTTGCCTCCCCGCCGGTATCTTTGAGCGATACACGGCAGGTACTTGTGGTTCGTTCAGCAGTGACACAGAACCGCTCTCGTCTTCCATGACCGAATCCAAATCTTGGTGCGTCAAAAACACGAAGTGAAGTCCAAGGTGTGGATGCCCAAAGTGGGCTTGAACACATTGAACAGACCTCTCGACCCCTGTTCTTTCCTCTTCTTCGATGAACCGAACAATCGAAGTGCCCTGATAAGACTCTGGTGGGGCCCCTCGCTTTCAAGGCTGCATGCGTCGGGCCAACACCCCCGGCCTGCAAGCAAGCGCTGCCAGCCAGTCAAAACGAAGGGAGGGAGAAAGTGGCAACCCCTCCTTCTGACATGTGAAAGCTCACAAGCCAAAACATTGAAAGCCATTAGCATCCATATCCCTGGTATTGTAATAAATGTAAACATCACCCTCATGTCAGGATCATCACCGGGGTTTGATTGATCCATTTCAGTCACCTTGGGACGGAAAACAGCCGATGGAATTGCCTGGGTGTCGTACATAAAGAGAATGAGCAACGGAGGCGACCGAGGCCGTCAAAGACAAACTCGACAAGATGGAGGTGACATGTTGGATGGTGAACAGGAGACTTGACAGTTAACGACTTGATTCAGTGAAACAAACCTTACACGTGAAATCCCTTATCATTCCGTGACATCATTCTCTCAGAGGAGGCTCTTTTAACCCCCCATGTCCACCGACAGTGCACTCCTGAATCGAGATACTAGCTCGTCGTGGTGGTAAGATAAGGGAGATTTTCAGGAACAGCGAGATAAATGACATGAATATCCCAGGCGGGGTCGAAGTCTGAGGCTTCGGACGCGGTTTCGCCTCCCATCATGGACTCGTACACAAGCAATCATCTTGTGTGACAACCGGTGAGGCTCGGAACGAATGGGAAGAATGACGCTCACACCCCCCACGCCACGCCATCTCTACCCGTTGCTGCCGGTTCATCATCCGTAGGAGACTGTAACCCAGAGTCCAGCGCCAAGTTTGGAGGATGAAGGTCTCGGTTGCACAACTTCAATTTCGCGTTTTCAACGGTTGATGATCTTCACTTTGAAAATGAACAATTCGGAAATATCAACTTCCTCGGCTGCACCGGAAGCAATTTCACACTCACGATTGACGACATCCAACCAATTCTACCAAGGTTGTCTCGCTCAGCGGGGCGTCAGGCTCGCCTACAGCCAGCAATGCAAGTAATGCAGCACGCAGTGTTGCCTCGCAGCACCAACTGTGTTCGAGGCGCTGTGGTAAGCTTTTCAGTTGGTTCCTTCACAAAGGCCTTACAGAGCCCAGACAAACGAGCTTCAACTTTGGACATTGACTCGCATCGTAGGCGCCGGCACGTGCACCGTGAGGTCCAATTGAAGAGTCAAAATCGACCCCGTTGAAAAATCGTGGAAGATTTCAGTTTCGGAAACATTTGGACGACGACCAGGGGCTGACATTTTTGGGTTGCGGGTGTACCTTCCGCGTGGATCCAAGGGGTCCACCACCAAAGCAAGCGCTAACCCCTTAAGAGAATTGGCGTGATTGGTTGTCAGGGATGGCCTGTGTCATGCCACTTTCACATGTCAGAACACGGAAGCGACGAGACGACCAGCTTCCAAAGGTTTTTCTTTCTTTTTACCCGCGAGGGAGACTTTGGCATCCGGCTCCGATCTGTTGTTGGCTCGACCTTGTCAACCCGGAGCAATGATGATCGACAATCGGTTTCATCATACATATACAAGCCACAGAAAACAGAAAGAAATATCTAGCTTGAAGCCGTGTATCTCCGGTTTGCGACTCAATATTTTACAACAACAAGGTGTATCTCCCCTCGTCGTTGACTGTGTCGACTGTAGAGCATCACAGAGTTGCAAAGGTGATACACACCAAGTGGAAATAGGGGCTAACGTTACTCAAACAAACCTCCTACATCTTCCGTTTTCCGCGGTCTCACAACATCCATGTCCAACTGCTGACCGAGCAGATGTCCGTCCTTGCTCAAGACGGCTTCATACATCCACAAGGCGAGTGCCCGTTATCTTGAGTGAGACGAGGCTTGTGAAGATACCAAACAATTGGATGCAGATAYCACTGTACGATGTATATTAGCAATGGCATATCCGCCAGACTGGTGGAAGCCTGCAGGTCTCAACCCAAGCAGCTGCCATGAGGCTGATATGCACAGGTACCGCCAAAGTAATAGGGTCGATTATGAGACCAGGAACAAAGCATATTCACGTCACGGTCTACTTGCACCTCGCAATTCTGGGATTCCATCGAAAGTCTCTGAAAACTCAAATTCTTCCAACACCATCGGGTGAAATCGATAACCCGCACCCAGGACACACAGTCACACACGTTGCGGCTCAAGGGTCCAGGCGCCTGGGCAGCTAATGACGGTACATCGCCTCTTCCTCGGCTGAAAAACCTTGCCCCTTTTTTACCAATCTATGTATTACCCGACGGGTTTCTTGGCCGGCGCTCGATCGGGACTCGATCCGAGGGTGTGATCCCCTTGACCCTAGTCTTGAGGCTCGCTGAAAGTCGGCCCGAAAAAAATCTCGAGACTTCAATGTTCTAACATCATCTCTTTTCACAAGCTTCTGATTTCTTTTCCGTCTTGACCAGTCCCAGCTGCTTGGCACGTCGACAGTCTACGAGATGAAAGTGTCATCCCTTGTCTTTAATGCACAGATTCCAGCTTAGCTTGGGCATGTGTATGTGGCGGACCGTCCCACCACCGCGGAGTCTTTCCGCTGATGGAAAACAAGGAGACACTGAATGTTTTCTGGAAAAGGGGTACTGACTGACATGTGCAAGTGCCCGGCCCAGACAGACGGGACAGTAACGGATTATGGTACTGCAAGACAAAACATTGACTTACCAGTCATTGAGCTAAACATATGGTCCAGTTGACAAGCTCTTGCAGCAAGGGACCTCGACCATACATTGATTCCAACTCCTTGGGAAGATGTCAGTCCCCTTCTGAGCATTTCTTGGGGCTTCGTGGTTCACGGCTGTCATTATATCTTTGGTCTGTTTATACATAAAATTTGGCTGTGTCACGTCGAAAGTCCACGAACAAGCTACCGAAAGGCTGCAGTGGGCTTGAGCCTTCTTACAAAATATTTGTTGTTCATTGCGCGCTCAACAAGGTCTAAAAGTCTTGCATGGAAGGTGCGAACCAGGTCCCCGGGGGAAACGATAAGAAGTCAGTAGAGGCAAGAGTCCCTTGCGTGACTTCCACCTCCCTCGTTCTTATCTTGCACTGGACCAGTCAAAATAATTCTCACATCATTAAGTCACTCAAGCCGCTATGACCCTTGTGCTCTGCAAGGCCTGACTACAACAATTGTACTGAACAAATGGGTGTATTATTAACTATATGCTGGAAACAGATACGAAACTTAAAAGCGAGCCTCGACCTTGGTCAGGGTATCTTGCAACGCCCACTCGTTCACCTTGTCCTTGCTGCGAACAGCCTTCACCTGCTTGGCCGTGAAACCCTTGGCCTCAACCGCTGGGTTGTAGCCTAGCTTGTTGAGCTTGCCAACTGTCGCCGAGTCAATGACCGGCGCCTCCTTGCCGTCAGCGCGCTTGTAGACGGTGACGACAGCGGCACCGCCAAGTCCAAGGTTGTGCTGGAGCGCGTACTTGGTGTGAGGCACGTTACGGTTGTTGGCCCATCCACGGAGGTGCCATACCAACTCGGCGCACTGAGCGATACCAGTGGCCCCTAGAGGGTGGCCCTTGGAGATGAGCCCTCCACTGGGGTTGACGACGACCTTGCCGCCATATGTGATGTTACCGGCACGCACAAACTCGTGCGCCTTACCCGGCTCGGACAGACCCAAAGCGTCAATCAAGATCATCTCGTTGGCGCTGAAGCAGTCGTGAACCTCGCAAACAGAAAAGTCGCTAGGCTTGACACCAGCCTCCTTCATGGCAACGCGCGCGGCGTGTTGGGTCATCTCACGGCCCATCAAGTCGATGGAGCTCTTGGAGAACAGGCTGGGCGCATCAGTGGCCATACATTGCCCGGCAATGAGGATGGCCTGGTCCTTGAGGTGTGGGCGAGCGTCCAGGAACTCTTGCGAAACCAACACTGCTGCCGCGCCACCATCGGAAGTTGGGCAGCACTGAAGCTTCGTCAATGGCTCGTGGACCTTGGGTGATTGCATAATCTGGTCGAGAGTGTATACGTCCTGGAACTGCGAGTATGGGTTGTTGACGGAGTGGGCGTGGTTGATGCGAGCGATCTCAGCAAAGTCCTCGGGCTTGGCACCATACCTATGAGAAAAGAAGCACGGTCAGTCATCATGACCTTTGTGCAACATTCATGCTGATATCAAATTAGATTTGGCTTACTTCTCCATATACTCCCGGCCGGCATTACCGAACATCTGAGCGGCACCAGGCGCCTTGGTGACTCCTCTGGTGGTGGCCATCATCTTATACGTCGTTCCGAGAGGGTTCTCTCTGTCGTTAAAGTGGCTCTGCAAGCTACCAGCCTGCATCTTCTCGAAGCCTACTACCAACACACAGTCCGCGGCGCCGCTGGAAATGAAGTTGCGGCCCATGGCCAGACCTGTCGAGCCGGTCGAGCAGTTGTTGTTGACGTTGTAGATGGGAATCTGGGTCATGCCGAACTGGTAGAAGACGCGCTGACCGCATGTCGAGTCGCCATAGCAGTAGCAGGCGATACCCTGCTCAACGTCGTCGTAGGAGATCTGCGCATCGAGCATCGCCTTGACACCGGCCTCGAAACCAAGCTCGGTATAGTCGACCTTGCCTCTGGGCTTGATGAACTTGGTCATGCCCACGCCGAGGACGTAGCATGGCTTCTTCTGCTTGGGGGCCATTGTAAAAGGTCGGTATGGGTATCTTCGGACTGGAGAGTGGCTGGATAGTCGACGGGTCGAGGGCAGCGAGAAGCAGTTGAAAGTAAGAAACTACAAACAACGGCGCAAAGAAGGACGAAGTGAGTACTTTATCGTTCGTGGTGAAGGCAAGGTTCATTCCTTCAAACCGTTAGTGCCCCTGTTCCCCTGACCGTGATGGGCCCGCTTCCCCACGTTTTCCCCAGAGCCAAGTGCGGGGACGCCCCCAGTTACCGAGGCACCTTGAGACGACGAGACGCCAAATCCCTTGCCATCTGCCATCGAAACACCACAACAAAGCAATGGTTTTGGCACAATGCCATCCATCCAATGAAGGGCTTACCAGAAATGGAAGACACTCAGTTCAAAGCACACAGCACGTGAAGGTTTTGGGTTCGGAACCGCCTGTCTTGGCGGATTCGGAGTTTTCACGAAGCCTTCGTTGCATCGCCAACATGACACCTATTCGCATTTTGGTGGTGATGATTTCGGCTGACAAGCATCTCATCCAGATATCATGGTATTTAAAGAGTGGCTTCTAAGTAAGCACGGGCAGGAATACTATGATGGCTTACTGAGAAAATATCAAGGAGATCATATCTGGAATTCATCAAGCTAATTTCCTATTGAACAACAGGCCCGCCTCCCTCGCTGGATGAAGAACTCTACACCTAAGAAATGAAAGGCACGAAATAAGAACCCATATTTTCTTTGGAGGCTCTTTAGTTGGTCGGCTGGTTGATGATTTGAGTCCAAGCCTCATCGTTCGCCCTCTTGGTCGTGGGGTTGATGATCTGAGTCCAAGATTCATCGTTGGATCTCTTGGTCGTCGGGTTGATGATCTGGGTCCACGCCTCAGGATCAGACCGCTTTTCGATATACCTGGTCCAGGCCTCCTCCTTGTTGTCCCTGCCAATCTGCTGAGTCCAACTCTCCTCGTTACCTCTCTTGGTGACGGGAGGGATACGGTCAACGATCCAGGCCTCATCAGCCCTCTTCGCGGGAGTAGGAGGGTCGACAATCCAAGCCTCCTCAGCTCGCTTACCAATCTGCTGAGTCCAGGACTCCTCCTTGCCCCTCTTGTTGATGATTTGGGTCCAAGCCTCGTCGTTGGCTCTCTTGGTCGTGGGGTTGATGATTTGAGTCCAAGATTCATCGTTAGACCTCTTGGTTCCGGGGTTGGTTATCTGAGTCCAGGTCTCCTCGGTGGCTCTCTTGGCCTCGTTGTGGTTGTCATGGAGAGGCTTCTTGTTGATAATCTGAGTCCAGGCCTCGTCTGACTTGCCTAGTTTTTGTCAGCATCAGCCTTCAAATGGTTCATCATCTCGGAGATACTTACCAGGAGTTGGGAGGGCAATGGCACCAATAGCCAGGAAGGCAATGATGAAGGAGGTTTGAGTGATCTGCATCTTGAGCACTTCAGATTGCATCAGATATGACTGCACACACCTCGTAGGCATGATGACAGTGTAAGTTTGGCCGGAAGAGGAAGCTGGTAGTCGTTTTCTCTGGGCATCATGTTGATGCAAGGCCGATCATACCTTGATCCTCTCTGATAGTTCCCAGAGAGAACGGCAAGTGATGTTGAGAGTTGATCTTGCGCCGTGTTCCAAGAGGCCTTCTGGATTACACATCCACGAAGTGTTGAGCATGGCTTGTTTCGGGGTTGCAGTCGGGGAAGGATAGTCTGTCCCATCCTGTGCGACATCGGCCGAATATCAACCACTGCAACATTACCCCTTCTCTAAGTGCTATCTTTCTGATTTGCATCATTTCTTTTGTGGGATTATGCAATAACCTCCAGTCACTTGATACAAGCCAAATTCAAGTCGGATTGTTTGTTATCCTTTTCACCAACACGACATTCATTCTTGTCTCAGTCATCAGTGAACCTGACAGAGCCGTTTCCTGTCTACCCTTTCCCCTTGAGCTCTTCGAAATGGACAAGTTCAAGCCCAGCAAGTATCTCCCAGTTGATGGGGAAAACTCGTACTCATCCAAACGTGGGTCCGACGGCGATGACGAGGAGTGTGGTGAGTTTTCAACCACTCCATCAGCCCGCTGGGCAGACTCGAAAGACTCATGGATTCAACGATACTGGCGCTCGGTTACGGTCCATAGCTTGCTCATCGTGGCAAACTTGTTTCTCTTCATCGCCTACACGAAGGGGGTCATGGTTCCCGTGCAATATACCGATCCTCAGCATGAACCAAGTGAGTTTTCTTATCTTTACATACCTCCTAGTGCTCCTCCAGCAGAGGACGTCTGACTGACGAATATCTAAGCCCCCTTCCGTTCCGTGGTAAATTATGAACAAAGGGCGTTTGATATGGGGGCCATCTATGGCCTGGGCAAAAACATGTCATTGAACACGCAGAAGGGAAACATTGACTTCAATGGTCCACCCAGACCAGAGCTGGAAAACGCTTGGGATGACCTTCTTCGCTGTAAGCTTCTTTCTCCCTCCAGCGGTGATGTCAAGTTCTTGGTGTTTCATGGATATCCTAACACTCTGGAACAGACCAAAACGTTCGCATTCCCAGAAAGGACATGGGTCAGTTTCAGGACGACGACACTGTCATTCGCCTGACAGACGGGACCTACTACTTCACCGTATCAGTCTTCCATGGGCTTCACTGCGTCGAAAGAGTCCGAAAATACATCTACAAGGACCATTATTACCCAGACTTCAGTGAGATGCAAGCCATTGCTCTGCTGAAGCACACGGAGCATTGCATTGATTACTTGTTGCAGTATCTCCAGTGCAATGCCGACACCACTCTTCTTCCTATGGAGTGGACGACTGAGTGAGTCACTGCCCCCTAAATCTTTTCACATTCAAAATCAAGATGATTACTGACATGGATATCCCTCACATCAGAGATCCAAAGCCTGTTTCCCAGGGTTTGGGAAAACACACATGTGTCAACTGGGACTCAATCTTTGACTGGGTGAAGGAGAACTCCTTTGATCCCTTTGAGCCGGGCATTCTGATGCATCCCATCTTTGGTGAGCTACGACACTCATCTCCATGCTTTGCACGCTTTGCGACTAACAGATACAATCGCAAACAGGCGATCCGTATGACCGAAATGCTTCTCACCACCACGTCAATGTGGGACTCACGGAGGCAGGCGGGATTCTGCATCTCAATGAAGATGGGACGTTGAAAGAGGGTAGCAAAAAGGGTCATTCGCATTCGTGACGTATGCAGATAAGCGAGCAATGAGTACCCAAAGAGAACATAATGGTTTCGGTATCATTAATCATCAACAGTTGTAACCACATCGCACCTAGAACTATCGTGCCAAGCCAATCTTCCTCCCTCTTCCAAACTGTCACTTTCCTATCCGGGAACGAAGCTATCATCACGTACAGGATCGTCGAGATGTCGTGCCCCCAGTTGACACATGGGCACGATAACATCGCTCCAAGCCTTATTTCGACTGCGCCGCCGCCTCGTACCTTCGAAGTGCGGAGAAACTTGGGAAAGGGAAGATAAACACAACACAAGGAACCGCATTCATCACGACATTCCGGTTGATATGAGGCTAGCCGCCACATGCGGTTTCAGTTCAATCCGATCTATTGTACCAAGATTGTCACCTACTCCGCACACTGGGCCGGAAACGAGGATAGACTATCGACCGTGACGTACCACTGCGACCTAAACGGGACGAAGATGCGAAGGATGGTTCTGACGAGAGACGGGGCACGGTTCGGCCCGCGGCGCCAATTGTGGAATCGAAGTCTTGGAGAGCGTTCGTCCCAAGTCCCAAGTCTTGAGTAGGTATGTCAATAGAACCGATCTTAATGAGATGGTGGCTGATTACCTCCTTTGGGATTCCGCACCAAAAGGAAGGATCCCAAGAGTGCAAATATCATGTGGTCAGCATTTTATTTCCAGATAAGATCAGATGGACCGGATCACGAAAGCTTCCTGATGCTCTTACACATGGACCCTATCACGAAGATTCGCTGATCCTCGGGGGGATCTTCCACCCACAAGGAGTTCCAGTTCGCTTCCGAACCCGAATCGATTTGCATACGCATATCTCGAGACTCAGGGTAGTRACACCTCCCCTTTTTGGATTGACACAAAGCTCCGAACGTTGATCCCCTCTTGGAGATCCGAATAGCTGCATACTACCTCCAGGGACTCCCAAACCGCAAATCTCATGTTCCGTTGTTTTGCTCTCGGATGAAACTCTTCATGGACTATCACTGTCTTTTGGCTCTTTGCCGATACCGCTGGAGCTACTCAAGCTGGGCGGTAGATGATAGAGGAAGTCACTGCCACCTCACACCTCACAGCTCACCATCACCATTACCGTTCTAGGGCTATGTAACCGACAATACCACAACATGCAGTTGGATACTCCCACACATCATGTCGCCAACTTCTGTTCTCGTTCCGATACTCCAATACTCCAGCGCACTGTATCGTAACTCGTCACTATCGCCTCCGAAATCGCCCTTCATGTCCAAAAAGTCCTGGACAGCGATCACGGCTGCGCTGCTACGACATCGTCATGCTTCTGACTTTCGTTGAAGGCTACCTGCCTTTTGAGGAAGAGGGGTTTCAGCATCACAGCTGAAAGATCTCTGTTTGGAGCAACGTTGAGTGAATGTTGAGGCAACTGCGACAGAATGATCAACCACCCTTCACGAGTAACTATCAAGGACCCGAGATGGGGAAGTGAGCTTCGTGAGGGGTTGAGCCAGCAATGGTTACCTCTAGGTAGTCAAGTACGGGAAGTGGGCGGGAGGTGTTTCGGAGAGTCGATGAAGATGGCGTGCGTTCGAGGGTAGAGACCGTCATTTTGTGAAGATCGTGTGTTTTCTTGTGCTATCACATCAAAGTGGAATGACTGGTAGTTGCGTTGCAGGTCGCAATGGCCTTCTCACAATACGCTTTGGCAATACATAGCACACGCTTTGATGGGCAACTGCGTTCAGGCCATTCGGGCTTTGGGTAAGAGGGATCAGACATGTGTGCAGGGACTACGGGTTGAGTGTCTGGTGTCAATGTTCACCGGTCTGTGGTATCGACCAGACAACCGAAGATCTCGGGTTAGTTCCGTTTTCCCTACTTCACTTCCCCGAGGAAAATAGGATTACATTTTACTTTCGATATTCTCATCTCACCACTTACCGCAAGCAGCCAGGCCATCTTATAGGAATCAATTTGTTTAATGGCGAATTCTCAGGCTACCCGTCACATCCATCAAAACGCTCTCCGCCCATCCCTCTTCATCTACTCATGTCCTACCGTCTACACAACCCCCAAACCACGTCCTAGATTGGCCACAACCCCCAACATGAGCCAATCCAGGGAACCCTTCCTCTCGAGGAACCACGAGAAGGATCACGAAGAAGACGAAGAAGACGAAGAAGCAGAAAATGAATCAACAACAGACGTCGACCTCGAAGACGCCATCGAAACCACATCCCACAAAAGTCTACGCCCACATCGAAGAAGGTCTTCCTTCCTTTGCCGCGTCCTCTCCCGCTCCTGTCCAGACTTAATCCTCTACCTTTTCGCCCTCTGGGGATTCCTCTCCCTCATCTTCCAACTCGCTCAACTTTTGCTTCCCATAACACCTATCTTCCTCTCTTACCATGTCCAAACAACATCAACAACACCAGTGGCAAAACCAAAACCCAACACATCCACAACCAAAGACATAGACGTCTACCGCCCCTCCACTTACCCCGACCCCACCTACGACCTCTGCTCCTGCGGTTCTTCAATCCGCGAAGCGGAGTCTCTAGATTGCGTCTACGACACCATGGCAGCCGCCTGGCTCCCCCCCTACTGCCGCGACCCGGAACTAACTACAATCTTCGACTATTCTGGCCTCGGCGAAGGCGGGTCATGGCACTATTACGCTGACAAAAACGGCAGCGTCCGTCTCAATGCCCATCAAATCTCCCTTTTAGCAGATGCACCTGCAGACAGAGAAACCGGGAAAAAGAAAAACACGTTCTGGGCAACAAGAGAATGGCATCTAGCCCATTGTCTGTTTTACTGGCAGAAGCTGGTGCGGATGAGGGATACAAATGCCATAATGGAGAGGAGGTTTGATGGGTGGCATCATGCGAGGCATTGCTATGGGTTGTTGATGAGGAGGGATCCGCCGAGTAGGGAGATGTTGTTGGAGGTTGATGTTAGGTTGAGTAGTGGGTTTGAGATGGGCAAAGAGGAGGGGGAACATGAGGGGAAAGGGCATGAAGGGGAGGGGGGGCATGAAGAGGGGGGAGGGCACGAGGGGGGGATGAAGGGGGTAATGAGGGCAATGAGGGCAATGGGCATTGAGTTTTGTTTTGGATGATGGATGCTTGGATGGAAGAAAGGAAGCGATACAGGTAAGTTTGACTACACAAGTCCTATGTACAATTGTCAAAAGTACCTCTATGGTATGGTTTGACTGAAGAAGGCATAGCACTGCCTTTCTCTACCTAGTGTAAACAGTGGTATCCTTTACGTCCCCCGCAAACAATCAGGCAACCACATGCTTCCGACTTCAGTATGCGTCAACTTCAGGTCCTCTCCTTCCTGCTCCTTACCCCATACCTCTGCGATACCTACGCCCGTGGGACTTATTCGCCTGTCAAGTCTCAGCAGCGGTTCCATCTCCAGCACAAACTCTTCCGTCTTAAGCTGGCGAAACAGCGGTGCCCAAGACTTAAGCTCCCGCAAAATCTGAAATCTATGAAACCCCTGTCCAACCCCCGTCTGGTTCCTCGCGATATTAATCAACCCAGTCCTCAGTACCACAGTAAAGGACCGTAGGTTAATCTCTTCATGGGTAGCGAGGAAGGAAAGCATGGCCTCAAGCTCCAACGTGACCGTATCAAGAAAATCCGCCGAGCACTCCACGCGCAGAATCACGCCCCGCATGAGAGGAGGCACAGCTGGACGATCGCGGATAAAGTGCGGGAAGAGCGAGGGGCCTTCGGGGAACTCGATGACGGAGTTGGAGAAGAGGCGGGATGCGAACTCGCGGGTTATGGAGGGGGACATTTGGGAGAGCTGGACAAGGCTGGTGTAGTGGGAGGGAGGGAGGTAGCGACATATGCCGATGATGCCCGTTTCATCGCATGGCGATTCTGACTCGGCTGACTCGGCTGATGACGATGAGATGTCTGCCAGCTTGGGATCCCAGCCTAACCAGTTGTCTGCGCTGTCACTGAATCCGCAATGGTTATCGCAGCATTTTTCGAGGACGGGGTCGATCAGAAGGCGATACGGCTGTCGAGATGGTCGTCGTCTCCTACACCGAGCTGGACTATGAGAGGATGGATGCTGCTGATCGTCGTCTAGCGCTGACATCTCCATGTCCGAATCTGAGTCCTCACAATACTCTTCTTCCTTCTCGCTCAAATCAGAGTTCTCCGGTCCCTCATCTCCATCCTCAGGGCTAGGCTCATACGGCTTTCCATACGATGCCTCAGGCCACTCGTCGTACTTAATCATCTTGTTCGCAGGTAAATTCCATCCCGAAGGGAGATTCTCAGCTGGCACGGCGCCGTTGGTGATCGCCGCGAAGAGGTGCACAGTGCTGATGGGGTTTCGCACGTACCAGGGCGTGAGCGTGTCCATGGTGCGTGTAAGCAGGGGGTCTGACACGACGAGGTCGTCTAGATGGCGTTGGGGTCGCTCGTGGTTCCATTCCTTTTCGGAGATCCGGAAGTGAATACCTCCTTTCAGGGGCAAACTTGAAGTTGGTAGGTGGAGTTTGCTGTGGCCATGGACTCCTCCGTCGTGGCGAAAAGGGGTGATGAACTGGCCGTAGATAGCTGGTGCATCTCGAGAGGGAGGGCTAGAAAGAGGCATGTTTCCACCCCCGTTTTTGTAGTTATCGGATATGCTCATTTGCTCAACCAGGTGCTTGAGACTCCCATAGTCGTTGGTTCCATGCTCGGCTTGATAGGTGTGCCTTGAGCGCTCATTTTCGAACCGCTCACGTACTTTGGTGGGACAGTGAGGATCTAGGGATTCCCAGTCAAGCGGGTTGATGGGCATGAAGTTGAAGGAACCGAAGCCTTGGGTGAAGTCTGCTCCATTATGCCCCTCAGCCTGGGGTGAGTTTGCGGTGACGGTAGATTGGCTGTCAGCTGCTTCCATGTTGTGTTGTGTGTCTATGTCTGTGTCGCATACGCGCAGAGGGTGGCGGAGGTGGAAAGGCGACGATAGAAAAAGGGCTTGGTTCTGTAGTGGTAACGGAAGAGGAGAAACGGACACCATGGCAGCCTAGAAATGCTGGAACGGAGTGCGGGTGAATGGGGAGCCCGGTGAAGGGAGCTCAGGGCACGGACTTTCCAACAAACGGCCTGGGTTGTTGGTTGGAATGAGATAGGTAGTTGAAATGGAAGCTATTGCGGGGTTCATCACCTCAGAGAAGGTTGAGGTACCTCGGCAGCCTGATCGGGTTTGCAAGAGAAGCTGACTGGCTTAGCTCGTCACTGCTGCCTGAAGCTCAACGAGCTGAATGCAACAATCCGTAATAAGGAAAGGCATCGAATGCGGTCATGTTGTTGATGGCCAATGGGCTTGAGCAAGGCTGAGAATGTTTCCCGAAAAATGTGCTTGGGGTTGGCGGGCGGCGATTCGTTGCCGAGGAGGCAGTTACTTTAAGCCAGATGAGTATGGTATCGGGGGAAGGAGTAGAGAGCTTGATGAAATATGTGATGCGGGACTGTGGTAATTATCCTGACAACTCACCTGTAGACGGATCAATATCCCCCTGACTTATTAGTCAGGGACGGACTTCATGTGACAATGTTTCCTTTCTCGCTTTGTAAAGACTTATGCCTTCACTTTTACATTGAACACGCGTTTGGAAAGATGTTCTTTGATATGTCCGGGGCATGATTATCCCCGTGAGAGTGACAGAGACTTTGAAGAGTGTCTGTCGAGGTCCAGGAGTACGGCGAGAATAATATGGGTCCCGTACCCAAACTGCCGGCTACTTGGCCGAAAAATTTACCAATTTTCTTTGAGATTTCCTTTTATAAAACGGACTTTTGGTAGATCTATCAGCGTAGGCTGTCGTAATATCTTCAATGCGTCCTAATTCTCCAATTTAGGTATCACGCACGAGTGACGAGGTTGATGTTAATACAGACAAGTGCCTTAGAAAGTAAAGGTTGGATGTTTTCACCATCGCGAAGGCTTCTTGGTGTCTCCGTGGGACCTTTTTGGTTATCAATGAGGTAGCCAGTAAATTCAATCTCGTAGGGAACTCGGTATCGGACAGTACATTGTAATCGTGATTCGTTAAATGAATTTTAACAGGAGATGAAGAAAGAACTAAAAGAAAAGAAAGCATAAGCTCATAATTCCTTGCAAATCATAATCCAATCCTCTCCACCACTAGATCAATGAAAAGGAGACAAAACATGGAAATAGAAAACACACTAACAACGCCTCAACTCTTCAGCCTTCACACAATTTCGTATGTATAATACCCATTCCCTTCGCCCATTCCGAGTACAGGGTCGGGAGTCCCGTTTGCCTTGTTGTTCTGGGCTACCCGGGCAATAGCCTCAAAAAACCTCGAAAAATCAGGGAGGAATTCCCTACCGGGCTCTGTGAGATAACGATTCTCCAGAGTAGTATTCAACGGAGGGCCGTTAACATACGGGTCTTTCTTCAAGTAATTCATTCGCTCTTCCAGTCCATCCCCGACCTTTTCAGCAAACCATGAGTTGAAATTTCGGAACAGGCCTTGCTTCTTCCGCTTTCGGAGACTTCTCTCCCAGCGCAACTCATGATCCTTGCTTGAAGAAACAGATGCGTCTTCGGAATTGTTGTCCATCCCACCCTGAAAGCTTTCATCCGAAGCGTCGTCTCTACCGCTGTCGGATCCATCGTCATGACAGCTATTGTCATTGTCAGAAGAAACTCCATCATCCCAATATCCAAAATATCCAGCCCTTCGAAGCTGCGTTTTGCAGGGAAGCAAGTGGACTGCTGTCTTAAGGAGGACCAATCCATGGAGCGTCGCAAGGTCATGGTCGTCGTAAGCTTGAATCTCGAATGGTGCAAAGTACACATCTTTCATATCAGCCTTGGCGTCGTTGATGTCGTCCCAATACACATCCACATCTTGGAGTTTAAGCATATCCAAGTTGCAGTTGTCCTCGAGTGCTAGTTTGTAACATGACGAGTCGGGACGAGTTGATGAAGTAGCGGTAATTCTGGCTCGAAGAACTGGGCTGCGGAGCCTGATGGCTCCCCCGCAAGCAACAGGGCCAAAGGGGTTTGTCGTAGTTTTTGGCGTTACACAAGCTTCCAGAACCTCCGCCAAGACATCCACCCATCCCAAGTCTTCACGCATCGTTATTCCGGACGGCCCTATCGATTGACGCTCTTGAATAAGTGAAGCCCAAGACCATGAAGGGGCTATCTCCATATTTCTCTGACTGCATGGCCCGCAATGCCACAAAAGCCCATGGATAAGGCGATATGACTACAGTCCGGCAAGATACGTTATACCACTCCATCTGCTGCTTAGATGCTCTGCAAGGCCAGAAATAGCCACAAGCCTGTCTGAAGGTTTGGTCAGAGACCTCCTAAAGTATGTCGTTATCGTCAGATTCCATGCCTTTTGCCGATCTGAGTCGATTAGCTTGCCCTTGAGGAGGTTCTCCCAGTCAGGCCGGAATATGCTAGATTCCACATAAGCCGCGGATATTTCATGTGAATCTGGGAAGAATTCACTCGCTTGACACGTTGAGCATTCCCAGTGTAGTTCATCTTGACCAAATACAAGGGTCCGCCGTGCCAGGAGTTGTTCCTGAAGTACCCATCCACGGGTGTAGAGAATGAGCTTCGAATGCCGAATGTCGGAATATTCGCTGATATACTTGTTGGTTAAGTAAACGTTTTCTGCTACTCGTACTGACCAAGGTTCTACCGAGAGCGGATATCGTCGGTTGAAGAGGCCACCGTTGGAATCGAACGAGGCAGCAGCGGCCAGGTTGAGAAAAGAATTCCGGTAGACTTCTTGCATTTTGGCTGATTCCCGGATCCAATCCTTATCTTCCGGTGAGTCCTGAATGATACAGAGGGAATCAATCCAAATGTAGGGGATCTCCAATTTTCGAGTCAGTTCGATGGCATCTCGAAACGTGTTTGGTAGCTCGCCAAGTTGAATGCCGTTCAAGAACCCAGCATAGTTTTCTTCCAAAAGCCGAATCGGCACTCCCTTCTTTCCCCAGCAGTGACTGAGTGTCATGTATGGCTCTTTCGTACAACCATCTCGACTCGTTTCGCAAATCCTCACGCATGTCTCTCCAATGGTCCCCACTACGACCAGCCGGGCAGGCCGTTTATCCTGCAAATTCGCTGTCTGAACTGGGTTACAGAGGGGGTGCGAGAGGCAGTTGTTGATCCATTTGAGCGCTTGATTCCAGCTTCCGTCGCTTGCCGTATTGAGGGAAGTTGGGAAACCACGGGCTAGAAAAAGCGTGTCTATATTTAGCTCATCCTGCGTGTCATATGGCTGTTACGTGTAGTGCTGATCTAACAGCGCCATTAGCGCAGGCTTACCTCTACTATACAAGTAATTCTCATCCCTGGCCTCAATTCCAAGACAAACGACGGTCCAAGCGCTCCGTTTAAATCTGACATCCACTTTCAGAAAACCGGTCCGGGGAAAGCCAGGGTTCAAATATCCATCAACTGTTAAGGCCGCATCCCCAAGCCCAGATGCGTCGGGATCGAAGTCTCTGCTCTCAGAACCAAGAAGATGTCCAAGAAAGATAGCATTACGTTTCGACATTTTAGCCATGAAGGAATGGCAAACATGGCAGCTCCCTTCAGCAGCTGATCTGAGAAAATCATTGACGCTGCAAAAGGGAATTTTATATCCCAACATCGTTGTTTCACTGTGAACAGGCAATTCGCCTATTATCTTGAACGCCGCCGTACAACTCGCGCACAAGCGGTCAAACGCAGTTTCGGGGACACCTTCTGGTCCGAATTTGGCCACGCAATGTTCGATGTATGCTTTATACGATCTGAAATATGGTGGCAAAGCTGAAGGGCGTGGTGGTTTTGAGTTCGGCTTGTTGACTTCCGGAAGAGCAGAGGGGGAACGGCTTGTCTCCGCCGAGCGGGACGGTTCGGCGGTTACGCCCGTCGAGTCCATAGCTGGCGTGGTCATCCAAAGATCAAGTTAAGAAACTCAATAAAGTCGCCCGCTCATGAAGGAGTTGTGTCGAAGGGTGAGGAGGGGCCTACCAGACCTTTTGTCGGAGAAAGAAGGCAGAGAGCAAAAACCTCAAGAGAATGAAGATTGGGCTTGATGAAGCGCAGCCCAAAGCAGGACAACCAATAGAAGTAGCGGAAACCCCTCTTTCTGTAACCTCAGACAAGGCAGTCACGCAAAAGAACAGAACCATTTGGCGTTATCTGGTTAGCCAATGATACAGTAACATTGCCGAACGGTAGTAACTCGAAGTTGGAAAGTTTGAATCACACTGTATGAGAAAAGAAGGAGGGATGGGCGATTGAAACGGGAGGGAAAAAGGCACAAAAAGGAAATCAAAAGAAAACATACAACACCAGGGATTCGCTGGTCGTCACCGACCCAACTACTAGTCTGGCCCTCACTGGTTTATCTATGGGAGAGCGGACGGGATCCCGAGTTTTCTAGTGGGTATGGTCGTATGTGCTATGTTCGGTAAGAGCAGAAGCTTATAAAAGCAGGTTGGGTATTGAGAACTGTCATCAGAAAGCAATCAATAAGTAATTTAACTGAAAGGTACCTATTTATCAAAAACCCAAATACGAAGACATAAACACAACCAACTCATGTATTTAACTATGACAACTATGACCGGGCCTTGTAATAAGTGTATCACTTTGTATTGATTCTTCATCCTAGGGGTAATTATCCGCTTACTATCTCTACTTGGTATATCTGCTTCCCGTAACAATTCCATTTTGCTATCTTTCTATACGCAACAACATTTCCGCTACCGGCGTCTACCAATACGATTCCTCTTCTTTTCTGGAGACAAACAAGACATCCATCCATATCCGCTCTCCACCCCAGGTCTACCTAAAAAAAATTCTTCTGTTCGATCCGAGTCCGAGTCCAAAATACTACTCGGAATCGTCGGAGCCGTAGTTGACAAGTCCACCGAGACCACCGCCACCGCCACCGCCACCGCCCTTGTTGCCTGTGCTAGGCCTCTTCTGCTGTGGTTGTTCCTCCACCACACGCTGTTTTTCTTGCCTTGGGGCGTCAACGTCCATATTCACATCCATATGAGGAGGCGCTTCAGTCTCCTGCTTGACCCTCTGCTGCTGCTGCTGCTGTTGACCGCCTCCAAATCCTCCTCGGCCTCTATGTCCATGTCCCTGGCCGCCGCCGCCGCCTCTACCGCCCCGCTGTTGGAAGTTACCGCGACCTCCTCCTCTTCCACCACGGGATCCGCCACGGCCACGACCGCGTCCGCCACGCCCACCTCGGCCTCCACGGTAACCGATATCGGCATCGGCCATAACTTCGTCTCCATCGCTATTGATCTCTCCGTCCTCCGCTGCTCCGAAAAGGGCATTCGTATCGCCGGAAGCAGCTTGCGTAACAGCTGTTTCTAGCGCTGCGGTGTCCACTTCTCCTCCCACTTCACCCTCTTCAGCCTGCCCCTGGTCTTCAGTCTTGAAGCGGACATTCTTCCCCCCTCCACCTCTCCCACCGCGACCGCCCCTACCGCCACGGCCACCACGCTCCCACTTCCCTCCACCTCGACCGCCACCGCATTGATCCCGCTGATCCCGCCGGAAAGCAGCTTGTTGCGATCCAAATTGCCTCTTCCTCCCATTAGGATTAGAAGAAATCTCTTCCACTTCTCCCTCATCCGACGACTCATCCGACGACTCATGCGACCCCGACTCAGACTCGGAAGCATCAGAATCAGATGACGAACTACTCGACTCTCCCTCCTCGCCCGCCTCAGTTTTGACAACCTTCGCAACACGCTCCTTCCGCCTCTTCGTATCCGCATACTCAAATCCCTCCGGCAATTCCCCACCAGGCGGCAAGACGTAAACAGTCGGGAACTCAACCACCGTCCTACCGCGCAGAGCATGAGAGAGGTTCTTGGTCGCGTTGAGCGGGATCAGCAATTTCCCGCTTGGTTTCTCCTTTTCCTTTCCGGGTTGAGAAGCAGAAGCAGAGGGGGCCCAAGTTTTGTGCAGGAAGAACTGCCATCCTGCTAACAAGCGGGATTGGTCAACGATTTCCTCGTCGTCGGTTTTGGGGATCGAAGCAGAGCCGTCGCAGGCGGTTTGCGACCAGGCGCCGGTGAGGGGGTATTGGATGGTGTAAGGACTGTCGGTGGACCAGGCGGAGGTGAGAGGGTTCTGCGGCGGAGAGGAGAGGTACGGAGAGGCGGTGACTTCGGTGATTTTCTTGGCTTTCGTTGGGGCGAAGCCAGATTCGAGTTTGCGGCGCTTCGTGAGACGGCCGTCGGCGTCTAGCTGGTCTTCGCCAGCGGCGTCAGAGGGATCGAGGAGGGTTTCGGCTTCTTGAGCTTGTCGAGAGAGGCGCCTGCGGTACCAGGCGAGGGTTTCGGCTAGGGCGCGGTTGAGGGGCTTATTCTCGAGGGCTTTGTGGAGGATTCGGTGCGGTTGTTGTTGTTGGCCGGTCGTAGGGATACCGGGGACGTTGAAGAGGAGCCATTCAACTTGCCAGTTAATGACTTGGTTGTTTCTGTTCCACGAGGTCTCGTTTTCGCGCTGTCTGGTCATGCCCTTGGGCATGAACACGGCTTCGATGTTGAGTTTTCTAAGCCTTTGGCGTRCTTGTCTGCTGAATCCAGATATCCATGCGCCTTCCTCCTGCATCTTGTGCTGTTTCCAACTCGGTGGTGGTAGCGCTCCGACGGGGACATGGCGCAACTCGTCGCCGTGCCACTCCTTGACGAAGGCTTTATCTTCGTTTTGGGGGTGTAATTCCTTATCGCTGAGGATCTTGCGGACTTCGACAATCTCTTGCTCGTTCCGTTTGCAGGCGCGCTCGATAGACGAGATGAAGYTGTAGTCGTGGTCGATGCCGGCGGTGGTACGGAGACGGGTGGCGGGGACGAAGGCGGTAGGGTCGCGGACGCCAGAGCAGTCGGCTCTAATCTTGTGCTTCTGGGTGCATGCCAGCGAGCATGTTCGGGCGAGACAGCGTGGGCATTTGTATTTGGGAGGTTCGGCGTGGCAGATTCCGCAGAGGGTGCTGAGCACCGAGTCGGCCATGGTGACCAGAGATGGTTGTGTCGAGAGGAGAATTAGTTTGTTGTGCTAGACAATTAACAATGCCGAATATCAATGACCGCTGATCGAGACTAAAAGTTGAGGAGGCTGTAGGTATTGATGATAAGAGTTAATTTTTTGAGTGATGATGTAGCGATAGATAGGAAGCTTGACTTTGAAAGTCGAACCCAAGCATTGGCGTATCGCAAAGCTCGATAACAGTCGCCGAAGCTTATCGTGGCGGATTTTTTGGGCGGACACTTCCCTTATCGATAACCGGCCAGCAGGATAAGATAAGAATGCCTCAACCTGAGCTGCCCGGAAGTTTCCGCCTTTAGCTCCCGTCCCGCTGCGTGCTGTGGTCGGGTGCGGGAACCACTGGGGAAACAGAGCGTTGTTCCACTGGCATCATCCATCCACTGCAGTGACTGAAATGGACCACGGGCCACACCATTCCATTTGTTTACTCGACATTTTGGATCTTATGAAATCACGGAATTGTCTGTGATAACCATTTCCATTGTTACCATCGAGTGAGGGCCCAAAATGCCATGACACTGCACTGTGGGGAGAGCTCATTCATGATGAGACGGCCACAATTTTCACATACCATTGGCTTGCATCTGAACCTCCATGTTTGACGGGCGTAAAAGCCTGATAGCCCCCAAGGCCTTCTTATCAGCTGGTTTCCAAGCTATTCTAGAGGACAAACTTTCACTTCAGGCCATACATCTCGAAGTCTCGGAGTCTGGATTGCCTCACTTTGAGACTCGGGTCACCAATTCCCCCGCACGAACGTGATGGATGAAAGGATGGTCGGCCTGGATGTCATCGCTCTCGGTAGCTGGGTAGACTCAAAACCGTCCCTGGGTAGACTAAACCCACTTTTATCGCTGAGTAAGCCCAGCTAGCCACCCAGCTACGCTAGTACACCGTACACATCGCTACCTAACCGCTATATAACTATCGCGCTGTTTATTAGCGATGGTTAATCTTATACGCAATTGAATAAAGCTATCACGAGATTTTACTTTAGTATTAAGCAACCGTTTAGAGCGATTATCTTTCATCTTTATTATTATTTTGTATAGTATCTTCGAATTCGCCGTATTATTATACCTCTTCGTCCGCCCGCTTATAAACTACGTTCGCGTATTCGCTTGAGTAAGTTAAATTCTTAGCCTAGCTGATTAAGATAATTAGCGCTAACGGGATTTAATTAGAATTCCTAGTTAAAAGGATTAATAATACGAAGGTATTAATATAGGTTCTATTAATTATATTAATATAATTATTAAAAGTATTATATTTCGGATCGAATTCAATATAAGGATCTAGTTAACTATCTTCTAGTAATTGTATAAATGCTTTATATAAGATAACGAACTATTAGAATATATTATTAATTATTTTGTATACATTATTTTGATTAATTTACAAGAAATACGAAGTATTTTACTAGAAAGCGCTTTATACTAAGATATAAAGGGTAATTATAATCTTTTATTTAACGGATTAGTACCGTAACAGTAGTAAATTAATATATTTTTTTCAATTAAATTACTAGTTTATTAAAGGTAAATTAATCTATTTTAAATAATTCTTTAAATTGCTTTACTAATTTACAATATAATTTATCCATAAACAATCGAATATTAATTAGCTTTGTTTGCTGCGATGCCCTGACTGGCCTATAATGATAGTACCAGTACAGGGTTGCTACAGTGAACTATGCACTTGTAGCAGAGCGGAGCGGAAGCGGTAGGAAGTACGACAGCAGTGCTGAAGGAAGCAGCGTAG
>RANY01000167.1:0-47923 GCA_009805235.1 Neurospora pannonica FGSC 7221
GTGGTCGCGGGTGCGGTTGCGAATATTAACGGCGGCGGCGGCGGGAGATCGCCGATGCCTGTGTCGCCTGCGGTGCGGGCGCCGGATTATTGGCTGTCGTGATTGAGGCTGCTTTTGTGGCGTGGTGTTGGCGTTGGCCGTTGCGTTGTCTGAGGTGTCCCACAGGTGGTCGCGGGTGCGGTTGCGAATATTAACGGCGGCGGCGGCGGGAGATCGCCGATGCCTGTGTCGCCTGCGGTGCGGGCGCCGGATTATTGGCTGTCGTGATTGAGGCTGCTTTTGTGGCGTGGTGTTGGCGTTGGCCGTTGCGTTGTCTGAGGTGTCCCACAGAAGAAGACACGGGACATCAGGAAAAAGCAAAAAAGCAAAGTGTTTCAGGTTGACGGGTCATGATCTTTGTATAGAGTTACAGCAACAGATCGTGGGACGTGGGATCGTGCAGCAAGCGCGGAATCGGGGAAATCGGGGAGTCGGGGACAAAGCCCATTCACACGGACTGCGGGCCGCAGAAATCCCAACGGATGTCGGTCGGACGTGGACAACGAAACCGAAACGGCACGGCTCTGCACGGCTCTAACGTAACGGCTAAAGCGGCGCTTGGAGACTCATTCGTTCGGCGATAGTGCGACTGCGACATCCCGAACCGGCCACGATCATGCAATGCACAACGAAGCTGTGCAAGCTTGTGCTAGCCAAAACGGACCACGACTAACGAGCGCCCCATACCCACACCATTTTCTCTAACGGCCACACCACACATCATATCCACTTGTACAAAACTATTGTATAGTTACGTGGATTAGAGGGGTCCACACTTGCAGTCGATCTCGCTGATCATTTATTGCTGTTTGTGGGTAACATCACCAGATTTTGTATCAGTCAGTCGCTCAGTCAGGATTGAGTTGTTGTTTGTTTCGAGTATTGTTGACACGAAGACGAAGGAAGTGTTGTAAGATCAGGAGATTCAGACGTGCGAGTGAACCGGACGGGACGATGTCGAATACCGAATGAACTGCGTGAGAGAGATACGCAGGACAACAAGCAGCAACGGCAACAACGCAACAAAGGGAAAGAGGAGAAGCCTGCCAGCCTGCCAGCTAAGGCCCATCGACACGAAGCATCCTTAGCGGTCAGTTTCGGTTTTTCTGCGAGCCCACTCACTTGACGGTCTGCTGTCCGACCGGTATGTCACGGCCCCCCGAATCAGTGGGTTTGTCCGCCCGGGCCGAGAGGTTAAACTGAAGGATGCAGAACCCGAAACTTCAAAGTCGCGTGATTGGTTTGGGTTGGTTAAACTGAAGTGGTCCGCAACGAAAGGGGGGCAGCAGCACAAGAGCACACGGGATAGGGGAAAGACTCGGTGTCGTGTATCGCACTTGTAGAAACGGCAGAAACAAACATGTCCTTCCACCTTTTCTCGCCAAGTCTCACGTACCCTTGGCTCAATCCAGCTGGAGGGATCTCGAGCGATGAAGGCTCGACAGAAAAGTGACGGCGGCGGCGGCGGCGGACATGTGGGATGAAATGGGTATTCCGGACTGGCGGCACCACACTGATTGGCACTGGCATGAGAAGGTTTTCCTCGCCTTTCCCACTTGGTGTCTGGCCTCTCCCTTCTTTTCTTCCCACTCTTTTTATCGCTTGGTCGTGGTTGGTCAATGGATTGAGGTGGTCAATTTGTCTCGATGGGTCAGTCGGGCGGTCGGTATTGAAAACTTTCTCGCCAGCTTGGCAGGCATTCGGTTTCTGGTGTGTGTGTGTGTGTGTCTTCGCGTCCACCGTCCACCGCCTCGACGGCCTCCTAGTATCTGTTAATTGGCCTAGTCTTTCTTGTCAGTCTTGTCAGCCCGTACGAGCGATTGGGAAAGATGAAGAGCAATGGGAGGAGAGAAGGAAAAAAAAGAGGGAAACCATCTCTTTTTCGAAGAATCGAGAGTCGTCGGAACCTAGTCTCGACAAGGGAGGAGAAACATCGGGCAACTATCGGAAATCCTTCGAAATCTTTGTTAGTTCGCCGAGTCGTGAAACCTTCTCTTCATCCTTCCGGTGTCGGTGGTCCCCATCTCCTTTCTTTATGCCGAAATCATGACCATCCAGCACTAACTTTTGGCGTGTGTCTCATTTTTTTGTGCTCCTCCGTCCTCCGGCTCCTCCCCTTTCCCACCCAGACCATGTTTTATACCCTTATTTCATTAATATCACCATTGGTGCCCAACGGGCAAGGGCCAAAAAAACAACACATGTGCTTGGCCTTGGCGAGAAAAGCAACTACCGACTCCCTACTCCCGCGAGTGGACACTAGTCCTTAATGAAATCCCGACGTTCTGGGTGAGGGTCGGGTAACGGTCGATATTTCATTCGTTTTTTTCTGTCAATATTTTCTCGCATGGTTCGGGTACAGGGTGCTGGGGCGTTCCTGAGAGGTGTTGTTCTCCATGGTTCGGGTAACGGGGGAGGTTCCTGGTCAAGCTTTTCCCACCTGTCACCCATCCATCGGCTTTGTCATTCGTTCATTAACACCTGGGTTGGATAGCTTCCTCCCCTCTGTGGTTTGCTCGCTATCTTGCTCGCTGTTTTTTGTCTGTCCTTGGGAGATGGGAAAGGTTCTTGTTCCCGGATACCGCACTCCGCTACCTGGCTGTACCTGGCTGGGTTCATGGGCTTTGGCTTTTTCTTTCGAGAGCGAGCGGGCGGGCGAGCCTTCAGGGTGCTTGCTTGCTTAGGATGCATGACCGACCGTTGGGTAGCCGTCGACTGGGGGTATGGACACCCAACTGGCCTTTACCGATATTGACGGGTTTATTAGTTTGTATAATCTAGCCTGTATCGAACTTGGTCTCTTATGGTGTCTTCACTGCCCGGACCGAATCAAGAAGGATGGCAAGGGGGTTGATGAAAGATAGGGACAAGACTAGTACTACCTAGGGGGAATCAGAGGGGAGAACAAAATGGCATATTTTTTTCCTCGAATTCTTTTCTTTTTTTCGTTTGGCATTGTTCATTGTTTCGGATGCCACTGTCGGCAGGGTTTGTTTACTTTTTCCATTTCTGGGTTTATCCTTCATACTTCTGGCTGGTTGCATTTGACGGTGAATGGGGATTCTTGTTCTTTTTTTTCTTTTTCTTTTCTTTTTATGCGTACCATCTTGACATTGGCATTGGCTTTGAAGCATGTTTTCTTTTCGCTCCTATCCCCTGGTTTCCCTTCATCCGAAGAACGTTCTGGGTATGGCTTTTTTTCTTTCCACTTCGATAGGCTTGAAAGCTTATGTGTACTACACACACCGCCCGCTTGTGCGTATAAGAGCAAGCCGTCAGACCAGTCAATGGCTGAAACGAGCTTGGCTGTCGGAAGCTGGTTGGTTGGTTGGTTGGTCGGTTACCCATCTTGGGTCTGACTTTTCCCATTGGTTGTGGATAGTAAAGAGTTGAATATGGCATGTCAGGTGGGAAGATGTGGAACAGGAGAGCAGGACGGAAGGGGATCTGAAGAGTAAGTTATGAGGGGGTTGTCTCTGTCCTGCTATCATGAATGAACGAATGTTCCTTTCTTTCCACGTTTGGGAGTTTTCCGCTCATCAACCATACAATACAACAGTAATAAGAGGGGTTTTAATGCATCAACATTGTCTTGCAACTTTGGGAGTGGAACTGTGCTCGTCGTGGTGGTGGTGGTGGTGGTTGAAAGGCTCAAATTAGAAAACAGAGGGCTAAGGAATAAAACATGTGAATGAACTAATTCTCGTGGAACTGTCCAAAGCAACGATTTCTCTTGACCCATGTGTGTAGCTGACTTATGGAGCTGTGATCCTCCGCACTAGAACGTGCTAGAACAAGGAGGGAAAAGGGAAACGGAGCGGTAGGTTTAGCTGGGGAGACTAGCAGCATCAGCCAGGTACTTGAGCGGTGTGGGTTTCTTATAAGAAACGGAATCCATAGCAATCTCGGTGAGAATTTTGTACAATGACTGCACCCACCGTTCGGTTCCTCTGCGAATGACGAACGGGAAGTGAAGAAGCAAACAATAGGAAATGAATGGACAGGTTCTCTTCCATCACTGAGGTTTTTGTCATCCGTCCACTACCCGTAAGTTTGGCAGGCTGTCCACCTTGTGCCGAGTGCTGGTTCTTGATCTTGTGTTGATCTAATTTCGCGTATGTACGGGAAGGCAAGGTCTTGTTGTGATCCTGTTGTTCACACACGTTAGGAGCTTGATGGGCGTGGACAACTTAACAGGAAGTTTGCCGAGCCATGTCCGTGGTGATCCCAGATCGGCCACTGAACCCATGTCTCTGCAGACTTGATCTCTATGAGGATGGAATGTCCTGTTTAGTAGTCATAATGAGGCCCTTAATTGTGTGGATTCGTTGCAGCAGGGCTGAAAACAATGTCCTTGTTTTTTTGTTTTTTTTTTTTAAAAAAAAAGGCGAGTGCGAGAGGATCATCGCATATTCCGCAGCTATTGGTCGATGTCTTTCCCTGAACTGGCTGTCAGCTCGGAGACGGGCCGTTGGCCGAAGATCAAGATTGATAAACTTGCAGAACTTGTTTTTGGTGGCAAGATTTGAGGTTTAGATACGCGAGCAATATGGGGTCTGCGTCGAGAAAGAGATACTGGTAACCAGAATGTACCTGTAACGTTCACAATGCCTGGCTGTACCCATAACCCAATCCCTTTGCTCTGTGTCGGGCTTGAATAGTAGAGACGGGCATCACTCACAGTCTGTCACTTTAAACTACATTCTTTCCCTCGGCGAGACTCAGGCATCCCCCTGGATTGTGATGACTTTTGATTGCTTTGCGTGGTGAACGGGGTTGGTAATGAGTGGGAAGAGGCGACAAGAAAAGATCTAGGCCAGGTTACTTCTGCGACAGGAAGAACGTCTCAACGCAGGATTGCAGTGTCCTTCAGGTGTGATGAAACTGATAGGTACTCCTTCATTGCCTGGGTAAAAGTAGTGCGGTTCCGGGCGTGATGAGACTTCCAGGTTCACAGTGATGGCCTATCTTTAGATAGGGTTCTTGCCCCAATGCGGTTATGTTGCCATGTTGGTGACTCGCCTCTGGATAAGAATGCAACAGTGAATATTTCGTCGTGGAGGTTGCCAAGTTTTGGTACTGGTCCCTTAAATCCTTCATCTCGGAGCAGATTTTCCGGGGAAAAGATGCATCCCCCGGCTGGATGGGATGCTCATAGCACAGTAGAGGCCACCCAAACTCAATCGTGGGAAATGTGTCGTGTGGCAATAGTTCCAAAACATGGTGTGAAGTGAGTTCAAACACCTCAGGCCTTGCTCAAGGCCTCGGCGCTGGGTAAATACCCGTTGATTCGGCACGTTGTAAATCCGTAGGAAGGACTGGAATTGAACGCGGACATAGACCTCGTCAGCTCCGCCACCCATCTGTTTAGTTGCCGGCGCAGGAATTGATGAGAAACTGGCATCGAAGGAAGAGGGGAAATCCGTGTTCTAGCCCTACAGCACGTGGTTGTGCGTGATCGACACAAACCGCACATGCTACATGCAAAGAAATGGTCGAGACTCAAGAGGTGTAACAGGCACACAAGAAGAGCACAGGCAGTATGATGTGGCTTGAACTTGCCAAGTTACGACCAGGGGGTTGTATGAAGGGGGGAAAAATCAGATCAATACGTGAGTTCCCAGCCGAGTGTGCTTGTAACCTTGGACACATTCTTCTAGTTCCCTCGCATGGAACTTAACACCCATGTCTCATGCTGAAGGATCAGGTCCACTTGCACAAACGGATCATGAGACGGTAGTGGGTGCTTCGTGGCTTTCGTAGTGTCCCAGGTGAGCATGCTCAACCGGCCAGCTACTCACTCGAGGCTGGTCATCATGAATGACAAAAGAAACCCAATGTGTATATGCGTAGGACCACCAGAAACAGAAGCTTGAGTGTTCCGTATACAGCAAAAATCACTGGGAGTCTCTGAAGGACATGGTGCTACAGGGTTTGCAGATATCAGGACCCTCGACGCACTCCTTCGGAAGGAAGGCAGCTTGATTGGGCTACAAGAGCCGAGATGTCGATATGAACCTGCTACATCTTAAACCTCTGTCGACAGCTAGCGAAGAAACTGCAGAGGCACACTATATACTAGCCAGGAGGTCCGGTTGCGGCCTTTCTCGACCCCGGCGAGCCAGGAAGTCTTAGCCACTTGGGTTGGGTTAGGATCCATCAGTGAAGATACCAAGATCAGAGAATGATAGTGTATCATAGACACCAGCACTGAAAACGTCCTCTAGCACTCCTCGATGTAAAGGTTGATACTAAGCTCCGTCGACATTGCCGCGAGGAAATCTGTAGGAAGCAGCAAAGATTGGTCTGGATTGGCTTGGTATTCAACCACTACCGTCATATGATGTCGATGTGCGGAAAGCTGAACGCCCCCATTCCGCTCGCTGAAAGGCCGGTAATACTTGGTCCCACGAGTGGCGGAAGCCGTAATGCGAGAGCGTTTGAGCGGTTTCAAGGCGGCGCCCGTATACTGACCCCCTTTGTAGCCCGTCCTGCCGGTCAAACCGGTCTAGACTCTCTGGGTACCTTGAGAGTGTTGACTTTTCTCAAAGATGTATCGCTTTCCCAGAGCAAGAGCCGGAGTGGTTCAGACTGCCCCACGTCAAGGCGGCATGACGGATGTACCCGGTATTGGACATGATTTCCTCGCCAATAACAATTCTCGCTCGCTTTTCTGAGATTTCTGCTACGGGTTGATTCCCCTCGCCGCCGTGCCGCAGAGGCACTAGCATATGGGGTGCATGGGGCGGTGAGGAAGCTGAGTCGTGATGATTGAACCACTTGTCTGGCAGAAGATACTGGACAAGCTCGGGCGCTTCGGTAAGGGCCCGTGGTGGTTGAGGTAAAAGTCCACTGGCCTCATGCGAGCTGTGGGAGACGTCTTTTGGGAGGGGCCAAAAGGAGCCGACACGCTGGTACGGTTTTTTTTTTTTTTTTTTTGGGATTTAAACAGCGAACAAGTAGCGGTACTTGTACACCCTTGCTCCAGCCATAGGATGGTACAGGGAGCCAATAAGGGATCCAGATTGGGTGTAGGCCGCGACTCTGGGTAGGTTCTCTTCGAGGTACCTGTACAAGGGTGTAGATCTTGTGTAGCAACTGACGACGTCAGGGCAATCAACAAAGTGACAAGGCATAGACCCCTGCCCAGACGCATGGCAATAGGGCGAGGGCATCGACATCATGGCTTTCTTGCTGTGATGGTGAGGATGTGTATCGGTGCGGTTTCCGGACCCGACATGGGCCAGTGAGGGCATGTCCAGTCGCTTTGCGGCCAGAAGCGCGACGAGGAGGCTGAAAGGATTATCAAAACCGAGTACATAGTGTCTCCCAAGGATCAGGACCAATGCATGGTGAGCATGGCTTTCCGTTCTCCCGCCCTCACATCAACCCCGGGCCTGGCAACAGTGCCATCGTGGAAGGCAACGAACACATGGACGTATGCACTCGAAGCTCAATTCGATCCGATGGGTGCTAATGGTGGAGGATGTGTAAGCCCTAAAGGCGACCAAAGGGGCAGATGGTAGATTAGATTCTGGACGCTAAGAGGAGTGCGTATGGAGCAGTGCACTGTGATAGCGGCTCCCCCCAGCTGCTCCCCCAGTTGGGCCCCTCGCCCCCCTAGCAAAAAGAGCGGCAAATCAGGGTAGGGGCAGACAATGATATCGGGTAGCGAGACCGGTTCTGACCTTGGTGGTTGCTGCATTTTGGAGGAGACTTTTTGTTTGGCTGTTGGTGCACCGGAGAAAAGGCCGATGGAAAGTGCCATGGCGTTCGTTTTCCGTGGGGCGTCAGATTCCATAAGCGGGCAGCATTCAAAGATGAACGAGGCGTTCCCGAGACTGAGCCATGCCCATCCGGGAAAGGAGCCGTTGAATGATGTGGTGCGTTGTAGAGTGCGGAACTGGCGACGATGGCAGTGCTCGTTATTCTCGCTACAACCATGGCAAGCAAGCCCGGGGAAGAGGTGGTGATTGGCAGCACTACTCGTCAGGACTGAACAGCGATCTGCAGGTACAGGAAGACCATGTGAGGAATGGGGTGGACGCCGAAATGAGATCAGTCGAGATTCGACATGATGGATTGCGGGTAGGTTGGAGTTGTGGGGTGCAACGCCGTGGTGATTCTCGCTTCGAGTGTTGTGTTGGACGAGGACAGCCACCACCACCAAGTCGAGAGAACTTTTGAGTTTGGAAGTTGTGTGTGTGTGGAAGTTGTGTGTGTGTGGAAGAAAATTCTGCCCACTGCTGCCTTCCTTCAGGTTCCTGCCCTCATCTGGAAGACTGTTCTGGTTCATAAGGGCAGTCACGATGGACGAACTCATGAACACACTTTTGTGCACCTCTTTCCGTCATTGGCTCGTGCGGGGTCCATTGTTGGGGTGGGAAGCTACAGTGCTGAATCCGCTGGCTCCACTTCCCATATTAGTTGGTGTAGTCTTATTTAATTCGTACCCCGGTTTAATCCCACGCCAAGTCTGGAGTTGCCCGCACTCACCACTGCAGTGCAAATGTACCCCTCTGCATCAATCCTCTCCTAGAAAGAACAACACCTCATCCGCCACCATCTCAACCACAACCACATCAGCTACAATCATCCAATCCAGACCATCTGCTGTCAGAAATCTAACCCCTACCGACGACCCTGGGTGTTTTCCCACCGTCGACAACTGCTTACCTTGTTGACGTCAAAGGTCAGTTTGTATGTGTCCGTTAACTGTTGTGATTCTCAAGCCGGCATCAACAACACCTTGATACCTTACCTTGCCTAAATTCTCGCCAACCCGGGCCACCAGTCGAAAAGGGTGCATCTAGAACAGAGTCTTGGACGGTGTACATCCGGTATTCGCTGTACCAGAGGGATGCTACCATACGGTCATACCTCATTTATCATTTATCCCAATCGTCGGTCGACCCTTGAACCTGGACGGCGTCCCATGGCATCCATCCACACTTCGTCCACCCAACTCACCAGCTCATACCACGACTCTCCACGTACCCGTGTAGCTCCTCATTCGCTCTCACTCCTGCAGTGTCTCCCGCTCTTTTTCATCTTGCAGCTCGATAGGCAACACATCTCGATTGCCAAAGTGTCCAGCGTCCACGGCCCCGGGCCTCTCTCCGTGTCCGCCTCTGATGTATATCCACTCACAAGGGAGGACGGAACCTTAATCACATCTCCCAAAAGTTATAACCGAAAAAGGGTCGGACAGCCGAGCGTTAGCATTTCACTTCCTTGTTGCTACGCCTTGAAACGTGCTTGTCCCAAGTCCTTGGACTGCCCAGAATCCCAGAATCCCAGGCCGGCCCTTCACGGTCTCAGTATTCCTGCCTCTACCTGTCGAGACCACTTGTTAGAGCCTCCCCGTCCTGATTCTGGAACTAGGCGTCCTAGATTCCCACTGGTTGGAGCTCTGGCCGCCCAGCATCTTGGCTAGAACACCCAGTTAGGCCCTCCTCTTGATCTGGGTCCCCGTCTTCTCATCTGCCTCGCCTTGCCCAAGACCCATCCCCCGTCTCCAATTAGTCCCTCGGCCTGGCTGTTCGGCTGGCCTAGAGGCTGCCTGTCCACAAGGGCTGTTACACACTACTGTCTACACTACCGCGTTCCCATCCCCATTCTTGGTGTTCTCCGGGCTGGAGTATCCAAGCTGGAGGGCAAACCAACAAGGCCCGGGACGCTCACCTGCCTCGGCGTCCAAGTTGAAACATTCTGAAAGTGATAGAGTAGAGGCTAACAGACTGACACTGTACAGGCTCGCAGGCTGCCAGTTTCGACAACCGAATTAGCAAAAGTCGGCCCACTCCAGATACAACAGCTTCCTTGACCCCTGGACTGAGGCTTGCCAGATCTCCCACCTCATCTTGCTGCAGGCCGTGCCGCTGTGGGTGAACAGGTTACTTCCTGGCTTCGCTCTTTGACCCTGGACGGCTACTACCCACTACACCCTTGCGTGCTAATACTAGCACCCCAAGTTCCGGGCGCGCGGGACAGGACAAGACGGTACCTAGCGGGCCATTCTGCAGCTGACCACCCAGTCTCTCATCATGTCAATAAAGTAAGTCTACATCTGCTGTTCTTCGTCCTCTCGTGACCCTTTGGCAAGGCAACTCTACATCATATTCCCCAGGGCTCCCGTTCCGAGTGCCGTTGTCTCCTCTTTTTCTTCCTGTCAATCAATCTCAATATCGGGATATTGTCACAGATACCACCTAACCCGGCCCCACCTCCCCGTCCCGTCCAAGTCATCATGGCCGACCAATTCTTGGTCGAGGCGCACAGATGGACGCTTGCTCAGCATTCGATTACTGACGAGAAAGAAAGTTGGGTCATGTTGACCCGTGACGGGCAGATCCAGAAACTCCCTGGAGAAAAGATTCTCCTTACCTCCAAGCCGCGAGTTGGCCTTGAGCTCTCGGTCCCGAAGGAGCTGCAAGTAGCAGAGCCTTTCTCTGTCAAGAGCGACAATGGCATTGCATACATAACCAACGAGAGGGTAAGTTCGGCTCTGATTTCATGAACGACATGTTGATGTTACGGTCTAACTAGCGTATAGATCATTTACCTCCCAGCCAGGTCGACCGAGGCTTTTCGATCTTTCTTCGCGCCTCCCTTAAACTTCAGCGATGTCCGCATCAACTCGTCCTGGATCGGGCCTTGGAGCTGGACATGTATAGTCAGACCTATTCCAAACGGGGGCGTACCGCCGGAGATCCCCCGGATCGAGTGCAAGTTGACCTTCAAGGATGGCGGACACAGCGACTTCCAAGCAAAGTATGAGTGGCTGAGGGACCGACTACTCCACGCCCAAAGCCTTGGACTGACCCCCGGGCAAAACCTTGAGCCTCCGCCACCGTACGATGATGCTCAAGCTTCCGGGCCTTCCTCAAGCACACCCGCGTCTGGACCGTCTGGGAACGAAACGGCAGGGGTGATGGGCGGTCGGAACCAAGTGCCCCAGCCTGGCCCAGATGAGCCGCCCCCGGACTACACGGCATAATTGCCCGACTTTCTCGTCAAGATTGCGTTCAAGATGTGGTTGGGCCCGGGGACACAAAGTAACCGCCTCCAGCGCTGCCCGGAATTAGGCAAACATTCGAATATCTCCGAGTTGACATCTCTCCTTCATTGCCGCCGATCAACAAGGAAAACATGCACCTTATACGACTATTGGTTATAGGAGTCTGTACGGTCAATGTAGCGTCAGTCTTTAGGATTATATATGTGATGTCAAAGAGGATTTTGATTAAAAAATTTTACAACGTCAGAAACACAATGTGATTGGTCGGACTGGCCGCCGTCCCTAAGTGCTAAGTGGATGGATGTCATAGCAAATGGAGGCAAACCGTTTTCTCATTGTAGCGTATAGCCATATTTAGTTTGTCAAATATCCATTGGCTCTTAAACCTCGAAATACCCTTGCCGATGTCTCGCTCTCGGAGGTATCTGTGGTGTGCATAATCGGACAGAAACAGAAAGCGGCTGCCTGTCACGTATTAGTGATGACAGGGCTAGCAACGACAGCAACGCCAGCGATATCGAAATCACTTGTTGGTTGTGATCTGTGTTGGTCAGCCGTCAGAAAGCAAGCAAGTTCTTCCCAGCGATTGCCTATTCAGTAAGCCGGTCAGTCGAGACAGTGATCAATGGCGGCGGCGTGGGGGCTGTGATAGAGACATGAAGTTCTCTCACAGCCGAGTCCAGACATAAACCACAGTTGAGGTCTCGAGCTCGCACTGACCTTGATGAGCTTCCAAGTTTGAGAGTGTGAATGTGCTTGCACGTGACGCCGTTCATGACTGCGGGATTACCCGGGGGCAGCTTGAGCGTGTATCGATAGGCACGGACCAATCAGCAATTGCCAATTGCAAGAGGGACGGCGAGAGGCAGCGCTCGGACCAGGAGCTGGGGCCACCCGGGAGCACTGGGGCCAAGCAAGAAGCTCGGTTTACCCGATTTTTGATCGAGAAAGCTTGCTCAACGTCGCGCCATATCAACAACCTACCGACAAGACCACCGCAACCTTCTTCTCGCCGCCACCCCCGCGAAATTCAAAATGGGCTTCTGGGACGCTGTCACCGACCTCATCGACGCGGCCACTCCGTGGGCCACCGTCGAGGCCGAGGCCCCTGCCGATACCCCGGCTGAGGTATGCCATCACCACCACCACCATCACCAACCTTCCATATGCCCCGGGTCCCCGAATTCTGGACAGAGATACAGTCCACCCCGATGAGAGAGAGGAGGGGAGGCTTGGTCAACACGATGGTTGAAGCTCTGCCCTACCTCCTGTAGGAACAGAGGGGCATGGTGGGGGATGTACCGTGGTTGAGGGCTTTGTTTGCGTCATAAGCCATGGAAGAGGGAGACATACGGGGAAGTGGGAGAGCAAGCATGCTGACGGTCAATTCATGTTATAGCTTGCCCCTGCTTCCGAGAGCACCGAGGAGACCACCGCCGAGACCGAGGCTGAGGAGCCCGCCGCCGCCGCCGACGAGCCCGAGGAGGAGGCTGAGGAGGCTGAGGAGGAAGAGGAGGAGGAGGAGGACGAGGATGAGATCGTCGACCCCAAGGAGACTTTCGAGGAGGGTGGGTAACCTGTCTCTTTTCCCTCCCCATGTCCGGACCCAACACATATACAACATCACTCGACGACCACAACCATCCGGCCTTCCGCGACCATCACCTCGACGCACCTTGCGCCTATAGGAGCCCTGCGTTCCCGCGCCGAGCCTCCCGCACTGGTCTGCTTCTCAACCAACAGAACTGCCAATGACAGGCGACCGCCGAACTTGGGTCGATCTCGCCCAGCCTTTAACCTCTACACAACGTTCTCCGACACCTACTCGTTACGGAGCCCAACTCGAGACGGAACATGATGTGCTGACGGGGGTATTGCTTACAGAGTGCCGCAACTCCAAGGAGTGCGCTCCCGCCAAGCACCACTACGATGAGTGTGCCGCCCGCGTCACCGGCGCTGGTGCTGACAACAAGGAGGACTGCGTTGAGGAGTGTACGTTTATAGAGTCCCCCTTCCTCGCCCACAGGCACACAAGACAGGCTTTACTCACTAGGAACCTTGCGCGACAACAACAGTCTTCCACCTCGTCCACTGCGCCACCCAGTGCGCCGCTCCCAAGCTCTGGAACGTCCTCAAATAAGCGATCGATCTACCTTGGGCGGTCGTTTCGCATTCCTGATGCGCCTGCGACTTTCTTGACCCCAACGCTCGGCAGTCCGATAACGAAAAAGCGACCCCTCGAACAACAACAAGGTTATAGTCCGGAGGAGCTATTTCTTAACATGGAGGACAATGGGGCGTTTTACGATAGACAAGATACACGAAGGAAACAACCAACGTACGTTCAATCGTTACGATGACGACCGGGAATAGAAAGCAAATGAGGATCCAATCGCCAAAGTTCAAAATCATCAGCAGCCATCATGGAATACGAACAGAGACGGGAAAACGAAACAGTGCCAGGTGAAAAAGGGAGGAAAAGGAAAGGGGGGGCTTTCCAAGAGTTACACATCCATGCTGTATGATGAATGTGTTTTCACTTTTACCTTTTCTCCTTCTCCAAACGATCGTATATATAAGGCTGGGGAAAGCGGCGGCGATATGGCGCAGTCATATTCTCCCATGGTTACGGCATGTCGTGTCTGATTCGGTTCTTCTTCCCCAGCCTTGTTGTGTCTCTTCTGTATTATAATCCTTCCGAAGTCACCTAACTCTCAAAAGCAGACACAGGTGAATCCTCTCAATAGACCTCCTTTTTTTGCTTACATCCCCTTTTCCCAGTCGGTGTTGTTTCTCGCACGTTGCGCTCGCCTCACATGGAAAGACATCTTTCACGGTGCGTCCATCTGCTCGGAAATGGCGATGCCCCTGTGCACATTGTTCAGTTACCAACGACAACAGCCCCCGCGTCAACAATAGGCGAACGAACACTCGGAAGCAAGAGAGGGCGTAAACTACCTTGGCTTCCTAAATCCCATGACAAATGATTGACGCGGCCTCCTCTATACTGTAAGTCTACACTGTCGCTTTTCGATGGGACCATGCAAATGACCCGAATGGGTGGTGGTGATCTGATGGGGGGGGTTTTCAACCTGAGATGACTGAACCAACCCCTCGTTGTCGAGTGCACACACTCGGCATATTGTTAGCGTTCGTAAATGCGACCTTGTGATAGCTTCGCATTGCGCATGGGATAAGATAGCATGTGGCAGCAAGGGAGCGGGGGGGTGAGGGGTTAAAACTGGATAGGTGACTTTTAAGATCGTGGGTAGGCGAGTCGAAGATATGACGGGGGGGAACTTGTACGACTGTGACTTAATTCCGACTCGAAATATTTTTTATTTTTTATTTTTTATTGAGCAAACGGGCTGAAAACAACGGCCAGTACTTGGGAATAACTTCTAGAAGGATGACGGGATTTGAGAAGTGGTAAAAACTTCTAGAAACTCGGAACGAAAGTGAGGCGGAACAGACAGGGAGAACAAAGATTCGCGAAGTAAGACAAGGGAGATATGAGTTGAAATGTTTCTCGCTTCCGCCTTCCTGGTTCATGGAACACGGCCACCAATTTATTTAACACATTGAATACAGTAACAGAAAATCTGGGGAAGACGAACATAAGTAAACGGGTTCGGGTTCGGTTTCAAAAGTGAACCTATCACGATCCATTTTCCCCATTTTGTGTTGAACACCCCGACGGACACACAAGAAGAGAAGACGAGGATCACACGCTTGCCGCGCCGCTAGCCAAGAAATGGGAAGGTTGCTAGAAAAGCGGTTTTGTTGGGGGAGACTTGAACCTTTCTTGGATTGCCGAGACTTTTTGAAAGCGTGATAGCGTGCCATTCTGTCCCATCCCATCCAATGTCCAGCGAGCGGGTGCAGCGATCAATTTCCGTGTCCGAAGTCCCGTCCGTCTTTCCTTTCTTTGCAGGCAGGCTAGGAGAGAAAGTTCTGAAGGTGCGGTGCGGTATCTGATGCGACCGTAACTTCTTCCATCTGTCCCATCTTTTCATTCATTCATTTTCATCATCTCAAACTTGATGAGTTGCGACGACATGTGAACACGCGTACGGTCGCTCTTCCATCTTTTCCATACTTCTTCTCATCTTCTTGCGCTCGCTCAGTCGCATCTACAACAGACGGCAGGCAACCTCTGCTGCTCGGACTTACACTCCCACACTGGCACCGAAGCGCCATTCGGACAGAGGTAAAGCAAAACAGCCAAAACAGCCCTTCGGCTTTAAGCGGAGGCCCTTTCTGACGGAACACCGTGACCGAAGCGGGACTGGAATCGGAATGCGAACAAGCTAAATCAAACTCCTGCCGCAAACTTTTTGGATAACTTGATCCAGGGGGCGCCACAAACAAGTAACAACAGAGCCGCCTCCCCCCTCAAAAAAGAAATAAAAGGGATTAACAAAAAAAAACCAAAAAAAAAAAAAAAAAAAAAAAAAAAAAAGCGCAAAGCGCAATTGCAATGAGCAGCCTCCGATCCCCCAGCAGAGGAGGTAGCACCAAAGGACGACATCAACACCAAGGGCTCCAACTCCAAGGCCAAGGACGCTGGCAAGAATTAAGAGATACAATGGACGACGACCACGACGAAGACCACGACCATGACCAGGCCACCATCCACAGCAGCCGGCATTCTCACCACACCACTTCGCACCGTGACAGCCACGACGATTATCAAGCTCGGTTATCGTATCCGCATACCAAACTTCCTGGCACCACCCTCAACAGCAATGGCGGTAGTAGAACGGGAAGTGGTGGGAAGGAAAAGCGCAGCGATATCGAAATAGTGGGGATCGAAATGAAGGAGAGTCCAAGCAACACCACGACGACAACGACAGCGGCAACGATGATGACTGGTGATGAAAAGCGGCGGGTGGGTAATCGTGGTGTGGGTTCGGGTGGGGTATCGGATTCCGAAAAGAAAAGCGGCACCGGCAGCAGCGGCAGCAGTGGATCAAGGTCCGCATCCACCGACTCAGGATCGGGATCGGTGGTCTCCACCACGCTCGGCGCCGGAACGGGGATCAGTATCACGGAGGGGACAGCGGTTAGTAGTGCCGGGGCGACGGCCGGCGGCGGTGGCGGTGTCGGACTTGGAATTGACGGAGCGGGTGACGATGACGAAAATGAGCAAAGAGTGGAAAGAGACAGTGAGGGAAGGCCGGTCCTATACAAGGTCTATAAGAGGAGGTGGTTCGGGTTGGTGCAGTTGACGTTGTTGAATATCATTGTTAGTTGGGATGTAAGTGCTTTTTATTTTCCTTTCCCTTACCCGTCTTATCTTTCAGCCCCAAGTCCGGGATGGAAATGACCCTATCGTTGTTCGAGTTGGGACTTGGGAGATGCCACGACCCGCAAGTGCGGCGTGGGCGTGGGCGTGAGTGGTTGGTTGCATATCGATCGATCTCATCTTACAAGCGGCGGGCGGGCGGGCGCCTAGTAAGTACCAAGCGAAGCACCTCGTGTACGGGATCGGGGCTGTCCATCTTACACAAACGACGGGCGGCGGCCGCCCCTAATGCGAGTCACGATGTTATTGGGCTGTTGGAAGTTTATTTACACTCCCAATCTCTGTTCGTGTACGCCACTTATAGTGGATTTGATGTTGTGGTGTCGCTGTGGTCATTTTTCAGTTTCTGCGTCAGCATGGTATTTTCGTCGAGTTACGTCGATAACACCTTTTTGGCGACAGCTAGGAGTGAAAACACAACGAGTACTCATGAGATGACAGGGAAGGATACTCGCAGACGATACCTACATCACTCCTCACTTTCATCAGACCTCGCAACAACAAGGACATCATGAACCCTAACTAACAAACCCTCCCCTCCCAGTGGCTCACCTTCTCCCCCGTCGCCGCCCACGCCGCCGCCTACTTCCGCACCACCGAAACGACCATCAACTGGCTCAGCACCGCCTTCCTCTTCACCTTCACCTTCATCACGCCCCTGGTCATCTACGTCCTGCACCTCGGCCCCAAGTTATCCATCACCACCGCCGCCGCCCTCCTGCTCATCGGCAACTGGGTCCGCTACGGTGGTTCCCACTCTTCCAGCGGTGGCCACTTCGGCGTCGTCATGTTCGGGCAAATCCTCGTCGGCCTAGCCCAACCATTCGTCCTCGCCGCTCCAGCCCGTTATTCGGATCTCTGGTTCACCAACCGGGGGCGCGTAGCCGCCACCGCTTTGACCTCCCTCGCCAACCCGTTCGGCGCCGCGCTGGGCCAGCTCATTGTGCCCTTCTGGGTTAACAGTCCTTCGGACGTGAGCAGAATGGTCCTTTATGTATCAATCATCTCCTCCGTCTGCTCTGTGCCAGCATTCTTCATCCCCTCCGCGCCTCCAACGCCCGCGGCACCGTCTTCCACCACACCCAAACTCCCCCTCCGCACCTCCGCCGCCATCTTACTTGGTCATCCGGAGTTTTGGTTACTCTTCATCCCCTTTGCCGTCTACGTCGGCATGTTCAACTCCATCTCCTCTTTACTAAACCAAGTAATGGAACCATACGGTTATACAGACGAAGAAGCCGGCATCGCGGGGGCCGTGCTCATTGTCGTGGGACTGGTCGTTTCGGCAATCACTTCCCCGATTATCGACAGGACTAAAGCTTTTCTGACAACCATCCGCATCGCCGTCCCTTTGATAGGAATCTGCTACCTCATTTTCTTGTGGATGCCCTCCACCCGCTCCTCCGCGGGGCTAGCCGGCCCCTACGTGATTCTAGCCATCCTGGGCGCAGCGAGCTTTAGTTTGGTGCCGGTGGTGGTGGAGTTCCTGGTCGAGGTGACGCACCCGATTAGTCCGGAGGTTACTAGCACGTTGGCGTGGAGCGGGGGGCAGGTATTGGGCGGGGTGTTTATTATTGTTTCGGGGGCGTTGAAGGAGGAGGAGGGAAAAGGGGGGAGGCCGGATGGGAATATGTATTGGGCGTTGGTGTTTCATGCTGTGGTGGCGATGGTGGTGGTGCCGGTGCCGCTTTGTCTTGGGTTGTTTGGGAGAGGGGATAGGGTTAGTTTGAGGAGGGTTAGGTCGGATGATGGGAGGGGGGATGGGATCGTGGAGGGGACGGCTTGAGCTTTTTTGGATTGGTTCTGAGGATGTGAATGGCGTTATGACGGATGATGATGGTTGTATGTGTTATGTTATGGCTGTTTATATGTATGAGGATGCGGCACATTTTTAGCCGTTGGTTGATTTTGTTGATACCCATGTGACGGGTTTTGGGTATATCTATTAGGATTATTATCTTGTATATATAGGTCTCTCACTCCTCTGCTCCTCTCAAAGCAGGACAGGGGTAAGGTTTACTTTTTAACCAACCAATCAACCTCATCTCATTACCATCGTTCATCACTTCCTCCCAATAACCCTCCCCAACCTCTCCTCCCACTCCCCCCTCAACCTCTCCATCTCCCTCCAACACTCCACCCCCAACATCTCAAACTCCTCCCTCTTCTCCTCCGTCAAATCCGTCGCCCCCGACTTCCTCCCCACAATCTTCCTCCCCATCCCTCGCTCCCCCTTCTCATTCTTTAATTCAGTTCTCGTCTCAACCGTGCCATCCCACCCCCACCCTTCCACCTCCGTCTTCTTCACCCTGCACTCCCCCCACCAATCCGTGCTCGACCCCCACTTGACATGTTCAGCCTTCACCGCGTCCAAAGCCTCCTGTTCCTGCAAAGCGAGCCACACGGGCGCCACGGCGCCGTTGTACCCCGTTATCGGATGCCAGGGTGAGCCGAGCCAGCGAGCGATGTACAGCACCACGCGGTACCAGAAGAACATGAAGGCGTTGAGGGGGAAGAGGGTCGTTTGGACGATGCCCGGGTGCACCAGGTAGATTCTTGGTGGGGTGGTGGGAGAGGTTGACTTGGTAGCAGGTTCGAGGTAAGAGTTGACAAACGGGCGGGCGGAGGGCAAGGTGGCGGTCAAAGAAAGCACGTCCGTCAAGCGCTTGGTGCTCTCGTAGGCGGCGTTGGTCTTGATGGCTTGGAAGTCCGAGAGAGAAAGGTTCTTCCACCCGGGCTCGATGGAGGATTCCCAGATTATGCGGCCGGGAGGGATACTAGAGTCGGACTCGGACTCGGAGCGGCTGAGCAGGGGCACGAGCTTGTGCGCGAAGAGGTAATGGCCGAAGACGTTGGCGCAGAAAACTTGGCCCATCTCGGGAACCTTTTCGTTCTTGACGTCGGGAAGGGGGTTGACGACGTGACCGGCCGTGGCGGCCTTGAAGGTCGGCCAGGTGGTGGCTTGCACGAGACCCTTGGTGAAGATGTTGTGGAAGACCTTGGGCCAGTCGAGACCGGTCCAGCCGCCCATGCCGGCGTTGAAGATGACCGAGTCGAGACGGGGTATCCTCACGTCGGTGAGGGAGGTGAAGTAGACATCGTTGTCGTTGGCGGGGCTGCTCACGGTGCCGTTGACGAGTTGTTCGGCGGCGCGGTGGACGTCGGCGAGGTTGCACAGGTCCAGTTGGACACTGAGGATGTGGATGCGCTTCGTGACGGATCGGGGATCGTAGTTGGGACCGGCGCGGGAGCGGAGGATGTCGGAGGTGGTCGCGAACTGGCGCGCATGTTGGCGGAGAGCATCGATGGTCTCTTGCGACTTCTTGACGCTGCGGGTGGTGGGGATGACGACGAGGTGGGAGGTCAGGGAGCGCGTCGTGAGGTACTCGTCGATCAGGCGTTGACAGATAGCGAAACCGATGCCACTGGAGTCGCATTGGATGTCAGTATAGTATCTCCATCAGACATGGGCAGATAGATGTTGGAGACTTGCCTGTTGGCGCCAGTGACCAAAGCGAAGAGGGTGTCCTCAGGAGGGACCGAATCCCATGGTGCCGGGGCCATGTTTTGTCGGATATTGTGATGTCACCGAAAAGAAACTGGAGAAATGCGATGCAGGTCGATTACGGGTGACAGACGTGCGGGTTACAATGGCGGACGGAAAGGAGTTGGGATGCCGTCACGGTGTCGGTCTGAAAGGGGTCCCGTCCGACGCGATCATTTTTGTGGAGATTTTCCGGCCCCTGTCCGATTGGAGTGTTTGTTTCATCAACTTGAGACATTCTGACACGTGATTGCACATTTGTTTCTGTGTTTCACAAAAAGGGAATCAACTGGCCAATGGATCGTAGATTCTGTATCCATTGATAACAGGTGTTGTCAGTGTCAGCGGGTAAGATTCCAGGTTCGAACCGCGATCGGGGTCGGGGCACCACTCCGGGCCTGGAGAGTTGGAGAAGTCCGTGCCGTTCGGGGATTTGGTGGTCTCCGGCCGGCAGAGCTGGGACCCTTGAATTCACATCACTTGAGTGACAAGGCCGGACCCGCATTTCTTTTCCCTTTACAACACAACGACAGTCCCGTCACTAATCAATGGCTTCCAAGGTGTTGATATTCACCGGAGCTCCAGAGAGCCGGGCGCTTGACTGGAACACCCCGGATCTACTTGTCGAATTCGATGAGCCTATTGCCAGCTTCATAGGTATCCAAACAGTGGATCGCCCGGACCCGGAGCAGAGCATCATCCCGGCCTCCGCTCCGACCCCCGCCGCATGGAGATCCCTTACCCTCGAAAGAGAACGTATCCCGACCGGCTACACACAACAATATGACTCCAGCTTCCGCTTCAACCCAGCTCACAGCCCCGAAGCAATCGATCAGCCCGATGACTTTCTCACTATCGCATCCATATCGCCGTCATTTGACGAATCATCTGTCGTCCATGGCGACCTGGAGTCCCAGTTCTACGAGCACTCCCTTGCACTGCATCAACATGTCCGCTCCTCATACCTGGACGCTAACTTGCTTAGAGAATCAGAGTCGCAACACTCCATCACGTCGGTAATGAGCGAGGAGGACCTGGATATGGCTTCGTTCTTGGAGACCACGACTCATGCAGTGGATGGAGACGAACACGTCAAAGAGCCGTTGACATTCCGTGGTGGTGACCGCCTCACTGACCTCAAGGATATCCCATCGGCCGCTTACCTCATCAAAGCACAACCCCAGACCATCACCTGCAACCTGATCGTCGGCATCATTTCCATCTCTCCGCCACGATCGGTTAGCACTCGCTGGGGTTCAGACCGCTCTCTGGTCGAGGTGCTCGTGGGTGACGAGACCAAAGCTGGCTTCGCCATTACTTTCTGGCTACCCCTTGGCTGCGAGACCGTACAGGGAAGCATGCTTGAAGGACTGCGGCATAGGGATGTGGTCCTCGTTCAAAACGTCGCTTTGAACGTCTTCACCAAAAAGGTCTACGGCTCCAGTTTGCGCAAGGGTCTGACCAAAGTTCACCTGCTTTTTCGAGCAAGGCTCGACGCAACAGATGTCGGCGGTCATTATGCCCCTTCGGACCTATCCGTGACAAGAACCACGCATCCTCAGCTGGACAAGACACGGAGAGTGTGGGATTGGGTGCTACGGTTTGTCGGTCCTGGACCTATCACCGCTGCCGCTCCCGAGCCCGGCAGGAGAAGAAGCCCTAGAAAGAGCAAGAACAACAAATATGCCTTACCCTCAGCTGCTCGACCGTGGGACATGCCACCCCCTGATACTCAGTAGCACACCAGGAACGCGTGGGTGTGTCATACAATTTATAGAAACGCGGAGATGAAGGCCTCGTATTCTTACTCGAAATCGGGGCTGAGCTTTTGGTTCGGAACGGGCCGGCCTCGGGTTCGGCACCATTCCGGGCACCGTGGGCATGGCTTGGCGGATAATTTCAATGTCCTTGGTTTTTTTAGCGGTGGAGGCTCACTTCGCTATTGAACCTACAGATTAATAAGTCACGGTGTGGCTGCTCACGGTCCCAGGGCGCTCCCAACAGCTGCGCCCATCTTGACGCGCAATCAAAGTAATCAACAATACGCGTCCCCCAGACGATCTGAAACTCGTCTAACAAATTCCAGATATTGAGCATTGGAGTCCTCCCGACTTGAGACAACGATAAAGTTCAACGGTTTTGTGCATGTCATTCCCGGTTTGCCACCCGGATCTGATCTGTCAAGACTGCATGACATCTCGCTGACAGGGAACTTGACGTCTCGGCAATATTCTGTACAGGGGACTTATACGCGGAACCCCTTACAGCCCAGCAGCCTACCATTTTAGTAACCTTACCTTACTTACACTACCCATCCCACACTCAACCCATGATGCGGAGAAGTCATCGAAAATCCCGAAAAGGGTGTCTCGAGTGCAAGAGACGGCACATCAAGGTAAGTAGCCCGCTTACAAACTCAAGATAAATCACACAGTGGTTAACACTCTTGACAGTGCGACGAAACACGACCGCGGTGCATCAACTGCCAAACCGTTGAGAGGGAATGTTCCTACCCCATTCTACCCGGCACCAGCACCGGCAGCGATGACCTGTCCCGATCCCCAGCCGATTCCCTCTCGGTCGCCGCAACTCCACCCTCCTCCACCGCCGGGTCCGCCTCGGCTTCCGTAGCCTCTTTCTCCGGCTACGGTGGTTCCACCGCCACCACCCCCATCCCGGCTCCCGGCCCCGAACCCGGCCCCTTCATGCCAGACGTCACTCCCTTCCCAGCCCCCGGGCCCAACCAAGACTCGGAATCGCAATCGCCCAACGTCAACATGATGCACATGGAGCTCCTATACCACTACATCAGCGACATCTTCATCACCTTTCCTCCCCTCGGCGACACCGTCCGCTCACTAACCATGCACCACGCCCTCCGCGAGCCGTACCTGATGTACCAGATCCTGGCCCTCTCGGCCCGCCACCTCTCCGTCCTGCGCCCGCACCGCGAAGCCTTTTACCACCACCACGCCATCCAGCTGCAGACGCACGCCCTGACGCTGTTCAACAGCATCGACATGGCGCACTTTGACGCGTGTATCGAGAACCGCGTCCCGCTCTTTCTGTTTTCTTCTGTGCTGGGTTTTCACGCCCTCTGCGATACGCTGTCGTACAGAGACGCCGAGTTCCCTGCTACGCTGACCCGTTTTGTTGGGTACCTGCACTTGCACCGCGGCATTTACGGGGTCATGGAGGGTCATATGGAGGAGATGCAGCAGAGCGAGCTGAAGCCGATTATCGAGGTCGGGATACGCATGTATGATATGCGCGGTACGGGGCCGGAGTGTGATGATATCTTGCGCCGGCTGGGGGAGAGGTTTGGGGGTGATAATGATGCTGATGAGGGGGAGGTGATGAAAGGGCTGAGACAGGCGGTGCAGCATTTGCAAGTCATTTTTGATGCCATGCCGAGTCCGGCCAGGCATGTGCAGATGTTGTTGGCGTGGGGCACCATGTTGACGAAGTCGGTCATGGGCATGTTGGAGGAAGGGAAGCCGGAGGTGTTGGCGGTTTTGGCGTATTACTTTGTTTGCTTGCACTTGTGTAGGAAGGTGTGGATATCGGGCGATTCGGGGAGGTTTTTGCTGGAGAGTTTGGCGAGGTATATGGCGTATTTGGGGCCGGAGTGGGAGGAGTGGATAGAGACGCCGYGTAGGCTGTTGAGAGAGGCGGATGAGATGGAGGCCAGGGCGGGGGGTGGTGAGTTTGGGAGGGGGGGTCAGGAACAGCAACGTCAGCAACAGCAACAGCAGCAGCAGTATCAGCAGTTATGATGAATGGAGGTTTGCATGCTAACTGCGTCACATGATCTCGTGTCTCGTCTTACTTCGTGTTCAGCTTTATTTTGGTTTCTTCTTTTCTCTCATCAACTTTCCACCAAACATCGTCTCACCCCAACACCACCTATTGCCACAAGCACAACACTCCAACCCACTCAACTGAACACCATTGCCTCGCCCACCAACACCACCACAACAATGTCCACCAAACCCAAATTCACAATCTCTCAACCCACCGCCTCCTTCGAAGCAGCCCGCATAGCCCAAATCCACCTCCTCGCCATGCAATCCAACCCGCTCCTCCACGCCCAATTTCCCACACGCAAAAGCCAATACGCCCTCGAATGCTTTCTTGCCAGAGACACTCAGCAAAAGATGGTTCCACTCCAAACATCGACCCACCGCGATGAAGGCATATGGGTGACCAGGCTTGAAGGCGAGTGCGAGATCGTCGGGTCCATTAGGTGGGATTATCCTCTTCCGGCGGTGAAGGGTGACGAAGCAGGAGATGAGGAGGTGAAGAGTGAAGACAAAAAGAAGAAGTTGGAAGAAGGAGAAATCAAATACCTCAAAGGATGCAAAAGGGAATACCTAGAGGAGTACGCTCGGTTGGCCGAGGAGGCTAAAGAGAGGAGTGGCTTTGCTCAAAAAAGATGTTGGCGTAAGTTCTACCTACATTTACACTCCACCTAGCTTCACTACACTATCCACCGCCGACGTCGTATACCGACACTTACGTCTACGTCTATCACATGCCAGATCTAACATTCGTCTGCATCGACCCCAAGTACCAAGGCCGTGGAGCCGGGTCTTTGCTGACGAGACGATTGCTTGAGTTGGTGGAGGATGCGCAAGATGAAGATGAAAAGCTGCCGGTGTATTTGGAGAGTACGATGGAGGCGGTTCCGATGTATGAGAGGCTGGGGTTTGAGAAGGTAGATGGGTTTGAGATGGGGATACCCGTTAGGAGAGGAAGAGGAGGCTCTGATGGGGATGAGGGCGAAGGTGTGGGAGAGGGCGAGGGTGAGGAGAAGATGACATATAGAGAGGTTTGTATGGTTTACTATCCAAAGGGGGCGAGGTGATGGGGTGAAGGAAGTCTTTTATTATTTGATTGCATATTCGGGGGGCTGCTTGTGGGTCTCTTTTCCCACTGAGGATGTTGAAAAGCCATCTGGATTGAATACAATTCAACGATTCTGCGATTGGCTTCCCACATCGTCATGAGACATAATGTTGCAACAGTTTTCCAACGGTCGAGGTCCTCATACACTGGAAGTGAACTCGGGTCGTCCTGACGAGTAGAATTGGCAAGTGTGCATCAACGGCGGAAGGAGCGGTCCAAAGTCACAAGAATGCAGTCGCGACTGCCGAGTGAAAACAGCATCATGAAGTGTCATGTGCGCTGCAAGTGTTCAGAGTTTTTTTCCACCGCCTTCCTGCTTGTGTAACCTCAACCGCAATATTCCATTTTTTCATTCCCTCAACAACCTCCTTCCCAAGCTGCCCGCAATATCACCACCAATCAAGACACACCATCCGACAACTTGCATCTCGAATCATACAATCATCTTACATGCCTCTCCTGTACTCTCTGCAATACCTTCATTGCTTTCAGTATGCAAGACCTGGACGTCAAGATGTTACCCACCTGATTTAGCCGTTCACCTAACAAACCTAAGAAACCAAGAGTTCCAAGACACCGAACGAACGGCACCGTGCAAGCCTTCCTCCGGTCCGTCACCCGTTGCCGTCGATAGTCGCGATATGATAGTAACCCAACGAACCCCGTCTACAGTTCCCCCGCCTTCTTAAAAATACCCCCGCGTCCACCGATGCAAGCGGCGCATGTCAATGGACCCCTCCACACGGGGGGGCTTTATCGTCGATCCGGTTCTGGGCACGCGAGCTTGGCGATTGTCTCACAATCTGGAAAGAAGACAAGAGACTGCACCGCCAACCTCTCGACAATGCACACAAGCAAACCCAAGCCACATCACCAAATGTGGGGGAGGGGGGGGGCTTCAACCATGATCCCGACCGTTTGGATTGACACTTTTTTCGCCGTCTTCAAACAACACCAGCAGCTTGTCTCGTGCCATGCCCGTCCCCCAGAGAAGTGCAATCACACGACATCTCACATGCTCGTATCCCCGACTTGGAAACCGCTGGGGAGCCTGGATCGAAGCTGAAATGGAAAACGAGGGAACGGGGAACAAGCTGAACCCCACTGTGGGGTCGTCCCTATTCCGCTATCGTGAGCTTGAGACGACGGGAGACAGCGCCCTGACGCCTTGACGCCAGCATGGAACCTCAGCTTGCGCATTCCCAGCAGAGCAAACCAGTCCGGCGGAGCCTGATGTCATCTATTGAACCGCAACTTCTTCCACGATAAATTCCCGGCTTGTGGACTCGATGCCAAGCTGCCTCTTGTGGGAGATCGTTCCGAGGCCGCATAGCAACACCGGCCTTTTTGAATGTGCCGGCTTGTGGACGCTTTCACAGTCCCGGTGATAGGTGCCGTGCTTTCCGCTCCGATCGCTTGGCAGCGACACACGATGCAAAGTCATCCAGGTTGAACCATTCACAAGTCTTCTAAAAACACCGAAATGGCCTTGACCGACACTCGGCCATGAACAAATCCTGGAGCTTATGCCTCGCACCGCTGCTACGGCAAGGTCAAACAACAGACATCTGAAAGACTGCCTTCGACTGACATGTCTCGGCGCGTCAGGCCATTACGTTAAATGTATTCCCAAAAGAGGGCGGCTTCCGGCAACGCGCCCTTTTTATTTGGTAATGGGGCTCCATCCACGGCAACCGGTGCCATGGCTTGCGATCCCGGCAGCCACACGCGACTCCAACAAAGAGTACCTGATACCTCGGGCTCTCTCTCCGCCTAGCTTCTGGCTGCCGGCATCTAAACACTTTCTCGTTCAAGAACAAGTGCTTAACTGTTACTGCTGGCTGCCCCACCACCATGTCCACACCGGTCTCAGCAGGTACCCCTGACTCACGGACTTTAGGTCGATCATGAATGCCTTATCGTCTTTTTCCCATTAGGAATTTTGTTCTTCAATCGTAAAGATGATAAGGCCAGACAATCTGATATCAGACGCATGTGTCTTGCTGCAACTCAACCGCGCCATGCTTCTGACGGCACTATTCTCAGGCAGGACAGATGGGCACTTTGTCGCCGTCATTATCGTTGTCCGCTCCGAGATAACCCCATACTAGTCCCAGACCGGACCTCCCAAGTTAGGAGGGAACGGCATATCATGGGAAATCAGTCACCAAATGCAAGCAATTGTCGCCCCTGCAGCCACGTATTTTTTTTATCGGTCTCGAGGGTCCTGTTGCGGTGGACAACATGGAACTGCCATTTACACACGCCAATCTAGCGCCAAGGTAACCAAAGTTGGTTGATGAGTGCCGCAGCTGGTGTTTCTCAAATTCTCACCCACATCAAGATCTTCCGGCATTGCTCTTTCTCACAAGGAGGCACGCGCCAGTCCATAATCTGTCCTGAGTGCAGTTGATCTCCTGTTCGGAATCCTGCTGGTTCTGATTATCGACGATCTTGGTGCACTTGGCCGTTATCCTTTTTTGTCTTATACATATTAGTCTCCCTTATCGTCCCTCCCCCCAGACACCACCTCCATGTTTCACGGAACAAAGACAGAAACAAAAAGGATAAACTAACCACTCCCACACCTCGAAAAGCTCGAGCCGAAACCCCGGTTCAGTGCCTTCATTGTCATCATCACAAATGACGCAGATAAGCCTAGCTTATCTTATCCTGGTCTCAATCATCACATAGGACATTCCGAGTTAAACAACCCCCCGGCCGACATATACAAGTCCATTCACCAATACGCATCCATCATAGGTAGCCAGATTGCTAATAGCTACCCTACCACAAAATCCTGCCTATCCAAGCTATCCTACAACCTTACGGTGGCTAGGTACCCTTACACGCCTTCCTACCTACCCAATCCGGGGCGCGACCTATCAAATCACCCGTATACGCTACCGCTTACACGCTTCCTCTTTCCGTGGCAGGGAGGGCACCTCGGCCGATCAAGATCGTGTTCTTTTTACCTTCAATACATATACACACAAAGATACCTTACATACTACCTGCCTTATCTCTGGCTTTCTCCTCGACACCAGGTTCCTTTCACCCTTCGTTGTCGCGTAAAGTCACTCAATCTGCTAAGGAGATACGTGCCGGTGTCAAGAGAGCGATAAGGCTGCTTCTCCTTCCTCTCTGATCCCCTTTCTCCTGCTGCTACCAGCCGTGCAAAACACACGGAGCCGCTGTTGTGTTACCGCATAGGCAGGGTGAACAAACAGACGGACAGTGGCCAGGCAGTCGACGAGCAGGTGTGCGTTTCAACCCATCGGATATCCTAGGGACTTGTGGTAGGGATTCAACCTCCCGAGCCTCAAATCTGTCCGCAGTTGTGCCGTCAACGAGCGTCAACCTTATCTGCGGCTTGCTCTTGCTTATCAACCATCGGAGACAAGGCGACAAGGACCCCCAAACGTAACCCATCTTTCGATCCATCCAGGCCAGCCCATCCACCTGCAGCGTTGCTCGCGGGTCCTCCTGTCAGGGTTCAATCCGGGGAAAGCTAACGTCCTTGAAGAGATTCCGAAATCCAGAAATATCCCGGGGGCGTTCCATTGCCCGTGGACCCTGTCGCCTCCTCGTCCCCAGAGTATCCAAGACACCAATCTGTTTTGGTTCCACACGGGGGCGCACGCCACTACCTCACCCGCCTCCCCGTGGGGCTGACCATTCAGTAAGCTGTATCAAATACTTGGACTTGTTCATATCCTCCTCTTGCCTCTTCTTGGTTGGGGGTGGCAGCGTTACCCGCATACAACCTCAGACATACTTGGTCACGGCATCAGTCCCCCGGTCACCTGCGGCACTGCTCCTAGCCTGGCCGCAGAGCAGATTCTGGATAGGAAAGTAGCTTTGTCCAACCTACAGGTCCCATACCTCTTTCTCGTCCAATACTCGGGAGAGGACTTCATCTCGGACAACATCCAGGGTAAATCCGGCCGCGATCGATCGTCTTGCCAGCCCCTTAATCGTCATCATGTCCGTCCCCAGTGCCGTCCCAAGGACGGCTCCCATTGCCATTGCGCCCAAGCCTCCCCCACGCTTTCCTCCCAGTCGACAAGGAAGCATCAACCACAGCGACTCCTTCTCTGGTTTCCGAAGCGGCATCAACACCCCAGATACGGACTCCTTAAGCGGACAAACAACAACTCCTTGTGAAGCTTGTCTACGCCGTAGGCTTGAGTGCGTCATGAGTGATGACGAAGAGAGCTGTGTTGCTTGCCAGATGAATGGTGCAGAATGTTCGTTGGGCGAAAGCCCTCCGCCACGAAAACGCAAGTTGAACGGTGATGCGGAGGAAAGTGGCAGTAAAAGAAGGTGCGAATAATAACCTACCTGCACACCTACCTCATCACACATGGCATCCAAGGACGGCGGGAACCCACCCGACGTGTCTGTTTCGTCTCATCCTCTTACTTCCTTCCCACCATCTTCCGCTCACTTCGAGTTTCCCCAGTTTATCTCTCAACCCCCCCCCCCCCCCATCTCAACTTTATGCAGTCGTTCTTATGCGTGGTCTGATATATGATTGGTTGTTAGCAGTTCCCCAGGACGGTGTGATAATAGGAAACGACGACAGAACCCACCAAGCTTGTCGAGCACCGTTGCTACCGGCAGTTCCCTAATCGAGGAGATGGCTAACTTTGGCGGTCCAACCTTGCTAAAACGTACCCTTGGTCTTCAGTCAGACAGGTATAGTCAGTACATAGGGCCGACGACCGACTTTGAGCCCTCACTCATCAACCTCTCCCCTTTTGACCCACATGACGAGAGTCTCCTCGCCCGAGGGACTCTTCGGAAGGTCAGCGACGATGATACCTTTCTCATGCTCCCAGACTCTCTCACGCCTGGACACGCTCACATTACGGAAGATGTCGACCAAATCGAAAGTATCGTCGCCCCTCATGGCCGAAAACTGATCGACCTGTACTTCCGTATAGTACATCCCGGGTTTCCCATCATTCAGAAATCGGTCTTCTATGAGAAGTACGACCGATCCCATCGAGAATTTTCGCCGCCATTGCTTGCCGCCATATACATACTGGCCATCAACTGGTGGGACCATTCCGAGGAACTAGCCTCACTGCTGCGACCCAATGTTCGGGAACTGGAGAGGCTGGTGCGCGTCACTCTCGCAGATGCCATGTATCGACCCAAGTTATCGACTATTCAGGCCGGTTTGTTGCTCTCACAGCGTCCCGAGGGTGATCAGTGGGCGCCCACGGCACAGCTTGTTGCTATCGGACAAGAGCTTGGTTTGCACCTTGACTGCTCGTCGTGGAAGATCCCGCCCTGGGAGCGAGGACTGAGGAAACGTCTCGCCTGGGCGCTGTATATGCAGGATAAATGGGGCGCGCTCGTCCATGGTCGTCCTTCCCACATCTTTTCGTCCAACTGGGCGGTGCCCGTTTTGACGCCTCATGATTTCCCCGACATTGAGTGGGAGGAGAGCGATGCGGAGGAGCGGATCGAGACGGAGCGTGGGCGCACTCTGTTTTGCCAAATGGTTCAACTCTCCCAGATCCTCGCCGAAATCCTCGAGACGTTCTATACCCTGCAGGCCACGCAGGCCGTTGCTCATGCCGGCACTCACGGCACGCAACTCGTGCTCTCGCTAGCCAAACCCATTCAGCTCAAGCTGAAGGAATGGTATAGCGGGTTGCCTGCCTCGGTTCGCATGGACTCGACCTTTCAAAGCGCCACCATGTCGCAGAGCAACAACAACCGCCTCTCCAGCATCGGGTATCTCCACCTCGCCTACTTCGCCACGGAGATCACTCTCCACCGCCGCATCATCCGCTCGATCGACGCTTCTTCCTCTTCATCCTCCGGCTCAACCATCGCCTCACTCAGCGCCAGTGTCAACAGCACAACGAGCAGTACCCCTGGCTCAACCGCCAGTAACATTGACCCCTACATCCAGCACATCTGCCGAAGTGCTGCCAAGGCCCGTCTCATCTCCGCCATGGACTTTGTGAACCGCCTGACGCCTTCCCATCTGCGTGCCTTTTGGTATTTTGCCTCCAAAACCAACTTTGCGTTGATCGGCACGTTTGGGTCGCTCCTGTGGGCTACGTCCCCTGGAAGAGAGGAGGCGGACTGGTACAGGCGTCGGTTGGGCGAGTACCGCTGGACACTCAGTGTCAGCTCGAAGCCCGGTGAGGGTCACAAGGGCCTGACGGAGTTTGCTATGGGTATGCTGGATATCTCGACTGGATTATTGAAGCAGTTGCCAGAGAAGCCGCTGTTAAGTAGGAGCGGGAGTGCGGTCAACGTTGGGACGGGTGTCAATGCCGAAGTGATGAGAAGCCAGAGCTTGCTTGCTTTGGGGACGGGTACTGGGTCGGTACAAAGAGGCGGGTATGGTGTCGGTAGCCCTGGATCTTCTGGGTTCGGGCGTGTGAGCAGTATGAGTGGGTTTAGCGAGAGTTATGTTCGAGGAGGACCGGATCGGAGTTTTCAGCAGCCGGCGAGTGGCGATGCGAGCGGTGTGCAGAGCCCGAGGAGTATGGGTAGCGAAAGCAGCGACGAGGGCGTTTATGGGAACTTTTCGGCGACGGCGGGAATGGCTGGGCTGGCGGACTGAGTTGTGGTGGACTTGCATGGAGGTTTTTGTAGTGGTTCAGCCGGAGGGGGTCTGAGTACAACATCGGAGGCTTTTCTGACGACGACAAACGAAGGAACGAAACATTTTCATATTTTGCATTCAACTGCAGGTGGAAAAAATACCGGCAAATTGTGAAAATCGACAAGTCGATCAGAAAGACGATTTGGGCAGGACTGGGTTCAAAATTCCCATTCCTCAGGGCAAACGCACCTTTTTGTTGCTTAAGCCCCCCCCCCCCCCCCAAAGCCGCGGAGATGCACTCACCAAATGCAACAAATTTGCAGGTGTTGCTGAACCCCAAACGCAGGCGCGCGTGTCACGGGAATAATCAACCCCATGGCGTGCGAAAGCACGCGATGTTATTTCCCCAAAACGGGTGCCGATGACGTGCTAAGGCTGAGTGGTGCGGATGGGGTGGGTGTGGGCGCTGGGCGGGTCTTGCATACAACACAACACAAGACAACTACTACCTACCACTCTAAGACAACGGACTACACGAAATGCATCGTCAACAACAGATTGTACAATTTTTCGGCAACAGCAAAACAGCAGCAGCAAAACAGCAACAGCAAAACCCAGAAACTTGACCGTCCCGCCACCATCTGCAACTTCTCAGTCATCCGTTGACTTTTCCTTGCCCCGTCACTACCTTTACAAACCCCCCTCTCTTTCTCGGCTAAGACGGACTCGGAGAAGGAATAAGGGAGAAGGGGTGGTTACACGAATCTCGTCGAACAGAAATTATTCTCGCCTAACCCATCACTCGCTCGGAAGAGAAAGGTGACACGAAGGAGGGGTTCGCTCGTTCGGTTGACGGGAATTCCACGGACGAAGTTGCTGGTGGATACGATCAGTTGGTGGATATGCATGAGTGGTCATGATATGATGGCTTAGGAACTTCTCTTGGCTTTTCGTTTTTCTCTTTTCACACTTGTTTCTTCTTTTAACGACTGTAACGAACGAACTTTTAGACGCCACGAGTCATGGGCAGGATAGGCGATCGGCATGATGGTGGGAGAAGCCAATGGGCAACCGATACGCTATGAAGATGTTGATGTTGATGGAGCATGGAGGAAGCGCCATATGAAGCGTCATGCGAGGAGAAGAGATGTCGTTGATACCCTTAGGGTTGTTGTTCTTGTTGTTGTCTTTTTGTTCCGTTTTATTTCTTTCTTATGACTTCGTTCTCCTCTTGTCTTTGTTCTGTTGTCATCAGCAAGGCGGCCAGATCTGTTACTTTCAGTTTTCTTGGACTTTCAGCTTTTGCATATATATACCGATAGATTTGCTGTGTTTTCTCGGTTACCAAACCAATTCAAGTTGAACTTTACCGAAGAGCTTCTCTCCCCTGTGGAAGTGAAGTCACCATTGGGTAACAAACTCTCCTGTGGATGTATTATGCAGTACGCCGATGGGCTTTTCGATGATGGGGAGATCAAAGCTTGCACTCCCTTTCCCAAAATTGCTGTGCCGTTCCGCTGATGTGTCCCGCCCTGGGAGAGTGTCGAACATCATGAATACTCATGGTGTGGAGGAGGCTGATGTTGAGCCTCATCAAAGAGCCCTTTATCAGGTACCGGTAGCAATGGTAGACAAAAGAGGGTGTCCAAGGGTAGATGAGGCAAGCGGGTATAAAAGAAAGGCAGACAGTCACTTCGTATTCAAGAGAGGGGTCTGATTGAATGAAACGGCTTCCCTCCCACCTTCTTACCCTCCGTACATTTTGACGACAGAGAGACGACATTTTTTTCACATAGAGGATTTAGCCCTCATTCACCGTTAAAGACGAAGAAGAACCCACAACCAACTATTTGTATGAAAGTCCAAATGATTCTCAAGTATTACCCAGTCTCAAGTGTCTTGATGCCTAACAAAGTCATTCGGTCCAATACCGAGCGTTGCTATTGAGTGTTCAGTGAATGACCTTGGCCAGCTCGAAAGTCATTAGTCGCCGGGCCATGTAAACCTAAAGAGAGAAACAGTTTGATAAACGAGGGACTTCGAACGAGGCCTGTATTATGTTCTTCCGCAGGTCATGCTTTTCGGCGTCCTGGATTGTATCCCCGGAAGGACATTGTGTTGCTGCGAGTACCTGGAGAATCTGTATCTTGCAGTGTCTGACATTAGTGACGTGAGATAGTTCCTTCCTTTCGTTTCCGTCTCTTCTCGGGCTAGGGGGTTTCGTATGGAATATCCATTTTGTTTTTCATACCCGCACTTTTCCCGTCTATTTGCTACCGTTAGAGGCACCTTCCTGCCTGCTCTCAAGTGCCGTGTCTCCCATCCTTCCTTCCTTCTTTCGTTCCTTCCTTTCTCAACGGCAACCCACATATCAGACAGCAAACACCCACAATACCGCATCTTGACGCACCTTCCCTGAGCCGCCTTCGCTTGCCCTTTATAACAGTGTCCCTCTGAGACCCAATCAACGACCAAACCGAAAGAAGGAGAAAATGCGCGGTTAGTATAGCGGTCAGTACTCTCGTTTCCCAATCAGTGTCCCATGGGTAAAGAATAACGAGTGACCCGGGTTCGACTCCCGGACTGCGCAGTTGGCTTTCTTTCTTTTTTTTTTTTTTTGGTACTTTTAACATTTTCTTACACCAGACTCTTTTTGAACGTTCCTCAATGGAATGAAAGCCCTTCTTGAAAGTTGTTGCGCATGATGAAGGTAATGTTTTGCCAGTCCTGGGCAATCATCCCCGTGTGAGGTGACCACTCAAGAGATTGGACATCAGGAACTATTTGATGGCTCTCTGATGAAGAGTGTCTTTTCGCTCGTTCCATCGACACCTAAATAGGAAGAAGTGTTAGACGCGTGATGTCTCAAACATGGTTCCCCCAGGACCTAAGATATTGATCAAGCCGTCCAGATATCATGGTATATCCTGGTGATTCATGCACACTGAGAAGCCTTAAAAAGGTAGGTATCAAAGTCGGCGTATCTCATCGCCCTAAAAGACATTACACATTTACTTAATACGCTCTTTATACAACAAAAACATCTGGGTATCACTCATCGAGTCTTCAAGCCTTCTTCTCCAAAACCTCAACAGGCTTCACCTCCTCACTCGCATTCGCACTCACAGCCGTCGCCGGCTTCTCCACTCCCTCTCCAGCCTCCTCATCACCCAACACCTTCTGCTCCTCCGCCTCCTCTTTCTGTCCATCACCCTCCTTCTTCCCACCACCACCACCACCACCCCTCTTCCTCTGAATCTTCTTCCAGCTCAACCCACAAGCCACAGTAAACGCGCAACACGCGCACGCCACCGTGATATAGTAACTGTGTCTCAGTCCCTCCAAGTACGCCTGCAGCACGGGCTCAATCAGGTCCTCGCGGCCCATGTCCTTCAGGATCGTACGGACTTGCGAGGCGCCGCTGTTGATGAAGATCTCTAGAGGAATACCGGGCGCGTTGCGCCGGACACCCGCCGCCAAACCGTTCTGGAAGATAGGACTGGGGGACGGCGATGAAGATGGCGCCGCCGATGGACTGGTGGAATTGCACGCAGGCGGTGGCGATGGGGATCTATTCTAGGAGACGGTGTTTTGGACGACGAGGACGCCGGTAGGCTCTCCCGTGTCGATCTCGACTCTGCGACAACTTCCCAGGTCCGTCGGTCGGTAGTTGTTGAGTTATGAGGATGAAAGCAGTCGGAGTCAAAGGAAGATAGATGGCTGACGAGTGACGAAGATGTGAGGTGAGGATATTCTCGAGGTTAACAGTAACGAGTTAGATCGGACCTCGGAGACATAAACAGTCTATGCAAAGCTTGGTTGCGTAGTTGCGTGCAGGGCCCTGCCGAGAACGAACTTGATCGAAAAGAGGGACGATCCCTTTTCTTTATTCTCAAGTTGTTAGTGCTAGAACCGGAGTGCACACATTTTCTTTTTTTCCTTCTTCTCCAATCTTAAACTCTTGCTTCCCTTTTCCTTGCATCCCCCGTTCGGATCCGGGTCCGTCCCTCTCCATCCATGGACCATGTTTCCCGCAGCGCATGCTGGAGCGTGAGACAACTGAGCTGGACAAGCTTTCGAGCCCAAACAGAAACGACGAGGACATCCATCATGAGTTGTTGTTGACGTTGTAGACGTTGTTGAAAACATCTCTTCGAACGAAAAATATCAACTGATCCCGTGATAGCGTCTCTTGTTTCAAATACTTCGAACCCTCCTCCTCCTCGTCCTCCGAGGTTGTACAGGGAGCACCGACAACCCTCACGTCACTTCACTCGAATTCACACCCTCTTAACAGTCTTGTTCCATCATCTCTTCAAAATGTTCCTGCCGGGAGCGGTAACCAATTTGCAACAGCCTTCAGTTAGGTCGTCAACGTAATCAACCGCCCAGTCCCCAAAAGAAATAAAATTGCGGCCCCATCCCCAAAACTTAGTTTGGGTTCCATTCAGGTTCGCGATGGACGCTTTCATCGGTTGCCAGTCGCGATCGGAGCCGCAACCGTCTCATCTTTAAATCTTCCCAACCGACCAACCCACCCACCAACAAGCCAGCCAACCAACCGACCAACCAATCTGCTCATTTATTAGATTTTCATATCCAATGCGCGCCCCACACCCACCGGGACCACCCACCTTCGGCGTCCTGTTCATCCCGACTTCCGACTTCCGACTTCCAACTTCCCTTGGGTGTGTGCATCGCCAACCCTTACGTACCATACATCTGCTACGGTTTCAATTCCGGACATGGTGGGTTGAGTGTGTTATTGATGATGTCCACAGGGTTGATGAGCAGTTGTAGTGTAAGTTTATTTTAATGACAATCGGAGGACTGGGAGCCGTTTTCATCTGGACTATCGGTGTCGTTATAAGCTTAAAATGCCACGCCCTGCCATGCCCGGGCCACGCCGCCGCCCACACGCACCCGAGCCATCTGTCAAGTCTGTCAAAAGTGCCATCTGATGTCAAAGTTGACGTCGCCACAGGTGCGATTCGTGAAGACTGAATACCTCTAGGGATCATCACCAATATATTGATTGATGCTATCTGATATCATCAAAAACTACCATGCTAACAATTAAAGCGTTCGTCTGTCCCTCATCATAAGAAGGACAGATTCGCGGAATTGCTGCTATACCTCCTGCATCGCTTGTCCCGCAACTCTTATCAATGCCCCTTCCTCTTTGCCGGTTGCGCCAAACTCCCAAACCCCACCCAACAGACCCATAACTCCGTTCTCTTTAAGCCACCCATCCAGCCAACCAGCCAAGTTACACCAGGCATACAATCATCATAAAAAGGTCCTTTTTTAGGACCGCCTGCCGTATATACAGTCAACAAGTCATAAGAAACAAGAATTATACGCAGGGGAGTACAAAAAGCCAGAAAAGCCAGAAAAGCCAACGAGGTGAGGTAGAGGTTCGCAGTTGGTTTTTGCTTACTTCCGGTTCCTCGTCTTCTTCTGCGTCACGGCCGTCTCCTCCTCCACCTCATCCTCGCCCTTCTTCAGGTCTTCTGTCAGCCCCCACTCTTCCTTGTCGTACCAGTCCTCGCCGTCCGACATGTCGCGGTTGGGTCCGCTGTGCGCCTCGGCCTTGGCCCACGAGAGCACCGTTTGTCGGTACCGGTCCGCCTTGCGCAGACCCTCGTATAGCTTGCGGGTGCCGCGGCAGACTTCTTCCTGCTTCTGCACGTACAGCTGGAGCAGGCGGCGGACGTCTTCGGCTTCTTGCTCGGGAAGGCCGAAGTCGCGGTCTGGATGCGAGGTTCGTGGGGCGAGGAAGATGGGGTGAATGTAAGGTTCGTCGAGAAATTCTTGTAGTGCCGCTATTGATGCCACGCTGCTGAGCGCAGCATTACGTTGAGCATTAGGCTTGGCTCGCAAATCCTCTGCACCGTGGACGAGCTGCTCCTCTTGAGGTTCTTGGTCTGGTTGCTGTTGCTCCAGATTGTGCCCCGATTGATCTGGGTTCGTCTCTGGCTCGGCACCTGAGACCGCTGGTTGATGTTCCGCCGCCTCCTTGGCAGTTTCACCGTTGGGCGCATTTGCCATTTCCACGTCTTCAGATACCGTCGTTGCTGGCTCTGTCTGTCCGTCTACCGGTGCCGGTGCCGGTGCCGGTGCCGATTGATCCGCGTTCGTACTTTCGTCTACGCTTTGCGCAGTTGTCTCCGTGGTCCCGGTCTCCGGTTGCGCTTGCTCGGGCTCCTCGCTCGTCTCGCCGTTGGATTGCGGGGCCTCCGGCTTGGGATCAGTGGGTGCTGACTCGACTGGTTGTGTAGACTCGGCCATCTCAACATCTTCATCTGTGGCCTTCTCTCCGTTGACCTTTGGCGCGCTGTCCTCCTCGGCTCCCTCCTTCTCGTCTGAGTTTGCGTCGGCATCAGGGAGGTGTTCGTCGTCAGGGACCGACTCGGGAAGGGGTTTCTCGCCACTGTCACCATTTGTCTGGCCAGGCTCCTTGGGTTCCGAGGTCGATGCCTCATTGTTGTCGCCATCGACAGGCCCATTCTCGATCGCCTTGGTATTGTTGCCAGCTGACACGGCGTCAGCAGCATTCGGGATCCAATTGCTGACCCATTTGATGAAGCTCGAGGTATCCTCAAAGAGATCGTGGTCGTTCGATTCAATCATCATGCCGCACGGCGCCCACGAGTTGTCGCCGACGAATTTGGTAAGCAGCGGCTTGACCTTCCACAAGGCAACATTCTCTCTTCGGCTGAGGGCGGCGGCCTGGTTTACGAGTTCGGTCAAGGCTTTCGATTTGAATGGTCGCGACAGTGTCGGGTGATTCGGTAGGTCGGTGACGGATGTAAGGGGCGCGAGGAGTTCTGTCGAGATTGATGTTAGCACGTCGACTCACATCGACGAGCGTATATTTGCCCACTCACGTTCTAACCGGATCGAAGCGTATGGGTTCTCCTCCATCGTAGCGCTGATTGCTTCCTGGACGCGCTCTTCGTTATCGTCACTATCGATATCGTAACCGTCCTCGTCGATGAGGGGCGGGTTCTGGTTGATGACGGCGCGTTGATAGCCCGCATGTTCGGCGACCTGGTAGCACTCACAGAAGAGTCAGTCTTGGTGCGTCCCCTTCATTTGTTCTTGCTGGTTCCCCAACGTAGCCTGACACCTTGTACATGCGCGTAGGGTTTCACACACCTCCTTGTAGGCTGCTGGTCCGTTCGAGTTCGCAAGACGGCCTTGCTTGACAAATCGTGCGCGTTTCTTGAGCTTGTAGCCTCGGTTCGTGTTGTGGTCGATTGACGAGTCGGAGTCGGATTCTGTCGAGGTGGATGGTGGACATGGTTAGTCACGGAAGCGCGAACATGAGGAGGACCACGATGTTGGGGAAGGGCGAATTGAGCTTACCATAAGCTTTCCTTTTCAGCGTCTTCCTTATGGACACAATGGTGTCCATGATCATGGCCTGCTGTTGCGTCGACATGGTGTGTGGCGGCGGGCGCAGCTTTGCGCGATCGACCGGGAACGGAGTGCGACGGTGTTGTGGGAGAGCAGAGAAGTAGCCCTGTGAAGTGGGAGTACTGGTAGTAGCTTGATCTTTTGCGAGCTGGTGAAGACTATCGCGTATTACTTGCCCAGATCATCCGCGATCAAATCGGAGACTGTGGCCGCGGTGGTTGTCGAGGGTCTGGAGGAGAAGGGCACAGGTCGAAGAATGACCGGGAAGTGGAATGCGAATGGCTGTGAATCGTGAACCAAGAACCCTGCTCGTTCAGTGCGCTTCAGTGCTCGGGTTCCGCCAATGCGGAAAGCGGTGAGCGGCGGCACAACTTCCACGGCAGGCTTGAAATTGTTACGTAACGTGACTATGGCGATAGCTCCGGGTAACAGTATCCTATGAGTTTATAAACGGCACATCAAACACAAAAAGGAGAATGTAAACAAAGACACCTGGGACGTAGTCCACCATCTACACGAGAAGCCCTCCAGGCAGAACTTATCGATGATTAACGAGCGGACAACGAATACCGAGCCGCTGTTCATGAGAACTTATCACCGCCCATTCCGCCGGTTCGATGTCTTCGAGCTTGAGAACAGCTGCATCAAATCATCAACGCCGAAAAATGTCAAGAACAACAGATTCACATAACAATTACTCGTTATCATTACTGATACTCATTAACCATACTAGCATCACGCGTCGTCAAGCTCGCTAGAGAGCACGTTCAATATGAGATAGGACAAACGTCCAAGGAGCAACCCACCACACCACCCTAGGAAAACCACCTCGCAGCCCTACCCAAAAGACTCCTCTTAGACCCCGACTCCGACGCCGCCGTCTCACTCCTAGCCGTCACCGGACTCCAATCCTTCCTCTCCTTATACCAAACCCCATTAATCACCACCCCCTGGCCCTGCAAAATCGCCATGACCTGTTCCTGGCTACACGTCGCTCCAAAATTCCTCAAAAAGCACTTGGCCACCACCTCCTTAGGCGGCTTAAGCTGTTTGTCGGCCTTCTTAGTGCCGGAGGTAGCAAACTCCCTAAGGTTCACCCTAGTCCCCGTGGCAACCGAGTTACCGCCGATAATACGCTCAAACACCCGGAACGCCGTCTCAGGCTGGTAAGCAGGCACATAATGCCCCGCCTGATAAATCCTGCTGAAAGACAGGTTTCCAAACTGCCTCACCACGCCGCCGACTTCCCTGCCATTAGTCTGGATATTCGCATACCCAGCCTGCGGGAACTTGGTCGGATAAGGGCTCTTGGGATCCAAATCTTTCATGGCGTCGGCTATGGCTAGAGACGCTGCTTCCCCGCCCATCCAGTTACAGATATAATCGCGGTCGCCATACACCAAACCGATGCGCACGCCGCGCTGTAAGAGGGAGGCCAGCTTGGCGATCAACCCGCCGCGGGCCCTATCCCCGGTTTGGAAAAACGCTTGGTAGACGATGGGCGACACGTCCGTGTAGTTGACCACGGACCCGATTTGTTCCTGCACGCGGCGCGAGTTGAGGTACTCGAGGTAGTGGTAATCGGGAAAGGCGTCGGGGCCGGTGTGCGCGATGTCGTAGGCGTTGGCGCCGGTGGCGAGCACGGATCCCAAAAGTTGTTGGCAGGTGAGCGAGGCGTAGGTGCAGACTTGGTTGACGGTTTCGTCGGCGCCTGTGTCGAGCGGGTCAAGAGCGGCTTGGGCTTGGCGGCAGGCGAGGATGAGGTCTTTGCAGCCTGTTTCGGGGGCGTTGAAGCCGGAGGTGATGGCGTCGGCGGTGGCTTGGTCGATCAGCTTGATGCCGTACGTGTTGTTGATGGCCATCTCGACGTAGCGCGAGCCTTGGATGAGGTCGTCGATGCAGCCGTTTATGATGCCGAGCGAGGTGAGCTTGATTTCGCGGTTACCGGCACCGCCCTTGGAGGGGCGGGATTGGATGCTGTTGGCGTCATCCTGTCGCTTCGAAAGCGGCATCGCGCGCTTTGAGAGCTTGTCGTTCTCCTTTTGCCAGGTATCGGCGAAGACAGGCCCGTAGTGGCCGCCATAGCTTTCCGTAAAGAGGTTGACGCCCAACGGGCTGTTCTTGTCGGGGACGTACTCGGGGAAGGTGCTCAGGAACCCCTGGAGCAGGTGGTAGACAGCCATGGCGGCGTTCTGAGTTGTGTTGGCGGTGTTTTGGATGTTGCTTGAGGAAAAGGTGCCGTTGAGGAAGAGACTGGGGGGCAGGTTGTCAGGCAGTTGCATGTTAGGCGACGGCATCCCGGTCGTCAAGTCCAGAGAGCCATTGGTGGGAGTGTCGTAGGAGAAACCGACTTGGTTGGGCTGGTCGACAAAGAGCATGTTGGAGGCTCTGTCCCAGCCCCATTCTCTGGCGGCCGTCTCCAAGCGGTTGGCGCCCTTCTCGACGACCTGGCAAGGCCCGTTCTCGGCGAAGAGGCCAAACATGGAACTCGCGCCGGGCCCGCCGTTGAGCATCATGGTCAGCGCAGAGGTTGGCTCGCGGGCACCGACAAACCAAAAGAAGAGGTGTGTTGGGTACTCGCCGGGGACGGTGACCCAGCCGGTGTACTGCTTCTGGCGTCTGAAAGCAGTCGTACAGACATCCTTAGGTTCTTTGTACGAGATCTTGATGTTCGGATTGGAGGGCGAGGTGACCGTTTTCAGGCCGACAGCCTGATATGGTGGGAATTGTGCCTCACTTAGGGGGGCAAGAGCGGCGAGTGTCGACAGGGTGAGCAGTTGTGACCATGATGGCGAGGCTCCGTTGCCATTCTTGGTACTGAATGGCGACCACATGTTGTCGACGGTACGGGATGTACTGGAGTCGATGGAGGTATTTGGATTAATGCGACAACCGTTGCATGCCTTGAGTGCAGGATAGACCGAAGCAGTTGTTTGGATAGAGATGGAGAGATGGTGAGTTTTCCAAGCTTCTTGCCAAGAAAGATCGTGACTCTGGAAAAGATGACAGGAAGAGAGGTGCAGCGAAGCCGGATGATGAGAAGAGGAGATTATGGATTAGAGGGCGGCTTGGATGCACCTTTATATAAGAGTAAACATTAGGGATCATGAATAGCAAACCTGAATAAGAAGTCGTCTGATCTCATCACTAGTTCACGAGGCAGTTGCGCTGTTCGGAAAGTTCAGATGGCACAGACCTCGAGTGAACCTGACCTGAGTGAAGTGAAGTGAAGTGGAAGGAAGGCCTTTAGTCCGGTGCACTGTAACTATCGCGGCCAGTGAACACCGCCTACGGATTCAGAAGCTCGGAGGTTTACTTAGCAGCGAATAAGCAACCGCAAACGGCCACTTACACAGCACCGCGAAGGGCCGCTACTGCACGAACGTTACTGGATCTGGGTCTGAATAAGGTGCATGAATAACCCGGACCGTTGGGACTTGGGGACTGGACGAGACAAACCGCATGATTTAGCTTGATATGGCCCGTGCACCGGCCAGTTGGTTCTCCTTTGGGGGGTTGTCCCCACCTTCCTCTTTCTCTCCTTTCGTCTATCAACAACACATCAGCCACTCACTCTTGACATCCTTTTTGCGTTCTATTTCCGCGCTTCTAGAAGTGATTGTCTTTGTGGTCAATGTGATCCATCTGATACGATGAGGCTCGGTGGAAATTGCTCCCGCTTGGACCATGTCGGCATGAGTTGAGATATCGGAAAGAATATCTGCGGCATCGGCATTTGTTTTCTGGTCCGGGTACCTGAACACTCCTGCGGCATCGACACGGGACGGTCCCAAAGATGTCCGGAGTCAACAATGACAATTGTTGCGTTCCAGCTCTGCCGTACGGTGCCGCGATGCCGACGTGTGTGCGTGAGGATTGACCGAGAAGGAGGGCCACTACACGCAAAAACTGGCCACCAACCACCTGAATTGTCTTCGCGACACACTCCTCTCGTCAGTATTTCCTGAAGCTATCGATCGATATGCGTCTGTCAAGCGACTAATTCTGACCACGAGGTGCACGATATGATGTCTCGCAAGAACTTCCCAGGACTGTGGTATCGGCAAGGACGCCACCATCTGCAAGGAACAGGGCCCCCTGGAAAGGTGCCATGCGTGCAGTGCGGCTGAATGAGAAAACGCGACTGGCGACGAAGCGCAACAACTGAACCTCAACATACGAGCAGCTTTCTCACGATAGGTATCTCTCTTTCTGATTGCTCTCAAGTGAGGGGACAGAAGTCAAAGACCGTCTTGTCTCACTCACACTGGTGCGCACGTTGATGTATCCTTGCTGTTCGACAAGTGAGTCCGAAAAGAGCGTCTTACATATCCCAAGCGTCCAACACAGATCCTACGGAGATGCCCTCCCTATCGAGCCCCGACTCCGACTTCCCCTCCCCCTCCGGCGGCCCCTCAGCAACTGATGTGATCACGTACATCGGCGTGCCCCTTGCGGTACTGGGAGTCTTGCCGATCTTGTACAACACTGCTGTCACGCTTGCCGCTCGGTCCAAGATCAAGCGCATGCTACGGTATAGTCGATTGACTGGACTGACACGCAGCGATATCATCAACCGTGTCATTGAGGTCGACCTGCCGCGGTATGTTGCCAAGCCATGGGACCGGTTCAGTAATAGGGATGAGTACTGGACTCTTTCATCTCACCCCTCCAGTATTCCTGGAGGCAGTTGGACGACGTTTAACTGGCGTACGAATGTCATAGGCCTCAATACTCAACGGGTTGAGTATGCTGATCAACTGCGTCAACCTCAGGTTGAGATAGCTTTTGACGAGCTGGTCGCATATCTCCTAGACCTGGGAGCTGTGCCAGACGCTCAAGGCTGGCGCCTGTTGCGGTCGACAGGTCTTTGGGCACCAGTTAACTATGCTTTGATGCTATCACCAGATGGTAAAGAGAAGGTGCTAACCATCGGGTCACTCGACGGGTCCGATGGCCATCTGAGTCTCAGAGTCACCTGGAAGAGCGAGTGGACGACCAGAGATTATACCCATCTGCCACCGTATTGGGTTCGTCTACCGGCACCTTCACTCCCAGATTCACCACCAGAAGGGGAGACTTCCAGCATCCAAAAGCCATCTCTCGACGATTCTTCTGCCCCCAACCGTATAACCGAACCCATCAGTCACGATCACCATGATCACCAACCCATCACCTGTCAAATCTCCTCCGAAGGAATCACCACCGCCCTAACCCACGAGGACCAAATCCAAAGCACCATCAACCTCGACGGTCTACCCATCGACCACCTGCGCATCCGCTCCTTTTCCCTCTCCCCTTCCTCATCCTCCTCCTCCTCATCCTCAGACAGCAACGGCACCTGGTTCGCCTCCGCGTCCACCGCCTACGGCACCACAGGCACGACCTCCCAAACCATCCTCTGGAGCTACCGCATCCCCGACTCCATCCTCTCCTTTTGCCGGCGCGAAACCGTCCCCTGCGGTATCCTGGTCTTGCTAGGTGTAGTCGACGAGTCCACCACGCCCGTTCCCGAGTGGGCTTCTAGGGTAGATGATGACATAGCAAAAAACCTGGAGCAGTTTGCCAGACGAACGAGGGAGCAGAGGGAGGCGATGGTTGCAGAGTCCAAAATGCCGGTGGGGCATCCGCAGAGGGAGAGGATGATTAGGGAGAGGGTGGGGAGGGAGGGGAGGGAGAGGTTGGATGATAGTAAGTTTGTTTCGTTCCTTTTAAAAAAAATTTTAATTTTTTTTTAATTTTTTTTTTTTCGTGCAGTGAGATTTTGGGGGTGGTGAGGGGGTGATGGGCATGGTTGCTAACTGACGACGACGTGAAACAGTGCGAGAGAAACTTCGTCTTGAAGCTCAAAGAAAAGAGACGAGGCTGATGGAAGCTTTCCAGTCTCCGAAATGGAGCGCGGATCTAGTGGCGGAGCATTTTCTTAGTTGGCTCAAGAAGCATGACGGATCAGCGTTCAAGTCCATCCCGATAGATCAATCCCAAGGCCTTAAGGACGTTGCGGGGATGATTCTGCAGAGGATGGTACTAGACCTCCAGTTTGCCTCGGTCGTGTTTGCGAAGCTCAAGTTGTGGAAGGCTTGGGCGGATAATGGCGGGATGCGAAGATCGGATATGGAGGCGTTGCAAGGTGATGATGCTGAGGATGGCCGGGTTCAGTTATTTGCGTTTGCGTATGCGGCGGTGTTGGTGGCTTTGATAAAGGGGGCGTCGATGGATGTCGGACTTGAGGGGACGTTGTCGATGGATTTGCAGGAGTGTTTGAGGTTGTGGAGGGTTGTGAGGTTGGGTTGAACGGGCAACCTTCGGGACCATCTTACCCCTTGATATCCACGCCATATCATGTACCTGCTCCCCCCTTCACATAATCAGCTTCATATACTACAGGACCTATACACATAAACGTACAACAACGTCTTATGACAATGCTTACGCATCCTCGCCAGCCAACCTCTGCACCCCCAAAAAGTAATTCCCAACCTTCTCGCTCCCAGGAACCTCCTTCCACCCCAACCCGGGCACATAAACAACGCCCATCGCCCTCGGCGTGCCCCAAAACCCCCTGTTCTCCTCGCTCTCCTCAAAGTATCCCCTCAGCTCATACTCATTGATATACTTGTTCCAATCATGCGTTCCCTTGGGCACGATCCCCAGCACGTCCTCAGCCATGAAATTCGTCGTAAACCAACTCGTCCAAGTCCGCGCAATCGTGCTCATGACCAACCACCCGCCGGGTTTAACGAACTGGGCGACGTGGTCGAGGAACAGAGCAGGGTGGTCGACGTGCTCGATTACTTCGAAGCAAGAGACCACGTCGAACTTCTTTTCCACCGCTTCGGGCTTGAGTGTAGGGAGGGACTCGATCGTCGAGGAGAGGTACGTCAACTTGGGCGACAGGCTGGGGTCTTTTTTGGCGTGGGAGCGGGCGATGGCCAGCACGCCCGGGGACGGGTCGATGGCGAGCACAGATTCAGTAGTGGGCAGGCGGGCGGCCGACTCGGCGAAGATGCCGCCGCCGCAGCCGATGTCGAGGTACCGCAGTTTTTGGACGTTGGAGGTGTTGGATGTGTTGGCGGTGTCGGTGGGAGAGGGAGGAAGGTCGCCGGAGTCCTCGGTTAGGACGGTGAAGGAGGAGGTGGGCGAGGAGGAGCGGCAGGTCTGGATGAAGTCGTGTCGCAGAGGGTTCATGAGGTGGAGGGCGCGCGAGGAGCCGTGGGGGTCCCACCAGGTGGCGGCGAGGGCGTTGAAGTGGGAGATTTCGGAGGGGTTGACGGAGGAGGAGGAGGAGGGGCTGGGGCTAGTATGGTTGGAATGCCATCGTTGTGTTGTTGCTGATGGTGATGCTGTTGTGACGGGCGCAGAGCACTGTGGTGTTGGTGCTAGACGCGCAATTGACTGGGCTTTCCAGGCGCCCCGGGCGATTGTTGGTGCCAATTGGCGAAGTGGTGATGATGGCAGCATATTGATGTGCTTTGAAGCTCTTCGTAAGCTTGAGCGAGCTGGTGTATGGGGATTATTGGACAACTTTGAGCTTGAAAGCTGGTGATGTAAATGTTTCGGGTAGGACAAGCTCCCGCAATTGGTCGCAAGTCGGCACCTGGATGGCCGATCGTCAACAGGGATCAGAGCAGCGCATTGGGCGATAAGGCAAAAGCGTTATCGATAAACTGATAAGAATATTATCCCGTTCCCCAATTTCGCCATGTGATTCAATTCCTTGTCGACTTTGTCTTTGCCGCTGCAGGGACCGCCGTTGGTTGTTGCCCTTGGTCCGCAGGTCCGTTGAGGTTCTCGGATCTATTCACACTCCGTATCTGAGTTTCAGCATGGATCAGCCGATATGGCGTCCCTTCCCCATGCAACTATGGCCGATGGAACGGACAGTTTTGAAAGGTTGACAAGGAGGTTTGTAAGCCGCCGGTCAGCTTTTCTAAGCCTTGAGAATCCGAGTGATCCGGGTTTTATATAAGATGGTGAAATATGCAAAACCGTCTTATGTGACATCTGCTTGTTCTTGAATGCCCTCTTCAACCCAATTCTGGTCAACTGTCAAGATATCTCGGCAAGCCGTGCTCTTCCCGTGCACTTCCCGTGGCCTCGGCATCTTCCCGGCGACTGCTCCGCTTACCCTCTACCTCCGAAGCTCTAGAATACAAAAGTGCGGCAAACGGCATCCCCCCCGCCCAAAGACTCACCAACATTTGGGGCCCCGTACCGAGTCAAAATCCACTTTGACAACCCACCAGAGGCCACCTCGAACCGAGACCGCCCGACCGCAGCGACCGCCCTAAATAAAGTCGCAATCGCCGGCAATTGCCCCTCACTGACTGAGGTTCCGTCCCAGCCATTGCCCAATTGCCATCCAAGTTGCCCCCAAGTATTGGTCCCTTGAGGTTGCATATGATCAGAAAAAGTTGAAGAAAGCAACCAAACAAACAACTCGACAATTCAAAATCTTTGTACTACTTGGGAAGAAAAGTTGAAGATTGCTACCCCGATATCGAACAAGAAGCAATTGGTACCTTGCAGCAACAGCTATCCGCCGAAACCGCATTGCAGCAGCCACCGACAGCCTTCTTGCGCCTTCACGTCATATCCCATCCCATTATCAACACCAGGGCGCATTATCACCAAGTAACCCAGCCAGCCAGCCGGTTACTCATACCTCTACACCACATACACACACAAAAACACAATGGCTTCCAAACAAGAATCCCGAATGGACCCGTCAGCATTTGACAGCATCCCCGACACCGTCGAGGCATTCCGTACGTCCCTTTCCCTTCCCCTCTTCCAAACCAACCCATCTAACACCTTACCTTTTGATCCCAAACAGGCAACGGCGAATTCGTCGTAGTCCTCGACGACCCCGGCCGCGAAAACGAAGCAGACCTAATCATCGCCGCCGAATCCGTCACCAGCCAACAAATGGCCTTCATGGTGCGCTACTCCTCGGGTCTAATCTGCGCGCCCATCCTGCCCCAGCGCACGCTCGACCTCGACCTGCCGCAAATGGTCGGTCACAACGAAGACCCGCGCGCGACCGCCTACACCATCTCCGTCGACGCGGCCGACCCGTCCGTCACGACGGGCATCAGCGCGCAC
>RANY01000168.1:0-47894 GCA_009805235.1 Neurospora pannonica FGSC 7221
CGAGGTTGTGCAGGATGCGCTTGCCCTCGTCGGCGGCGAGGTCGAAGAGGGAAGGGTCTAGGTAGTGAGAGAGCAACGAAGCGGTCAGGGCGGTGACGAGGGCGGCGGAGGAGCCGAGGCCCGTCTTGTGCGCGTCTTCCAGGGTGGTGGAGTAGCCGGCGAAGCGGCTGCCCCTGCTGGTCTTGCTGGCGCTGCTAGGCGAGCTGTAGTAGTCGTTGTCGGCGAGGATGGTGAGGGTGACGGGTTTCAGGGTTTGCCTGGTCCCGTACGCGGCGCGGCGGGTGATGTAGGTGAGTGCGTAGTTGAGCGTGGTCTCGACGAAGGGGTTGCCCTTGGCCGAGGCGGCGGCGCCTCCCTGCAGCTGGATCGTCTTGATCCCGCCGTCTTCACCGGCCAGGTGGTAGCCGTAGCGCCATTCGGCTTTCAGGAACTGAGGGCTCTTGACGATGATCTCGTTGATGTGAACCCCCGGGCTGGCCTGGATGTCCTGGGAGATGACGTTGATGCGGGCGCTGAGACCGAAGACGAGACCGGTGTAGTTGCGGTCGAGGACGAGATATCCGCCTGCAAGGAGGACCTTGCCGGGAGCCGAGACGGCCAAAGCCATGTTGCTTCCTATGATGATGGTTGTTTGGGTGTCTGGTGGGTGAGAGGGGGGAAAGGGGGTTCAAGCTTGGCGTTGGCGATGTGATGATGCAAATTGGTGTAACAACAACTGGAGATGAAAGAGAATATCACGAAGAACGTTTGAGCGGATGTGTTGTTGGATGTGCCAAGTGGAAGTTGATGATCGGGATGATCGTCAGGGACAACGGTGAGTTGTGCAGTGGTGAATCTCGAATGAAGAGCCATTCAGGAGACCTTAAATTCAGGTGGGGTCGATATCACCGACAATGCGGGGCGAGATTAGTGAGCCCCTTCCGCTTGTAAACATCAACATCACCAACTGTTTGACACGCAACTGAGGAGGTGCGAACCGTTATTGTTCTTGCCATTTTCCAATTTTCGGATTCATTTGAGTTATTTGAAGAGCAAGGGGAATGTTCGAACACAAGTTGGGCCAACCAAGCTAAAGTGATTGATAACACCTAGAGGTCTTTTATAGTGCGTTCTCATCATCTCATTCCTCCCAACCTTTAAGCTGCAACTCGAGTTTGGATCAATAGCAGTCGCTTCAAATATGTCGTGATGGTGTTCACCAAAAAGGATGAATATCTGATGAAGCTGCTTGGTTCCTCGGGACTTGAGCTGAGCCCTGATAAGGTGCAATCACCACCATATGCAAATAGGCAGAAGCGAGGAGACAATATATATCTTGACAACTATAGCAACCGGGCACTAGGAGACCACAATGATTCAAGTACTCCGAGGCAACTTTCCCCAGCCCGCGGTCTGTTGGTCCAGATCTCGAATTGAAGTTGTCATGTGGTCGTTGCCCGGGAAATGCCTCGATGCGAATGTGGATTTTTGCAGTCCCATTTGATGGTGGAGCTGTGATCTCCAAGACCCCCGTGGGTCCGACGCTAAGGTCCCAAAAGAGCCAAGCTCTCGGCCTTGATCCGCCTCCGCTGCTCCGAGCGGCCTCGGTGATAACCGGGACGGACGCCGGAGGTAGGACCTGGTTGGGAATTGTACAGAGGTCCACGGAGAGGGGTGGGGGTCCTCTGGTGTCAGTGTGACCTCCGAGGAAGGTACCTTTGATGACAAGAAGTTCCATGAGAACCTTATTGGCATGGCGACAAGGGTCTTGATGTTTCTGTCCTTGAGTGCGGCTCGGACGGGGCATTGCAAAGCCCCGACTCGTAACGGCAAATTCTCGTCGCAGATGCTGTCAGATGCACGTGTGACTCTTTCACGATCCCAGGGCCAACCAAGCACTTCCCAGGAACGGCCACCATGTCACCGCTTTCCTCTTCAAGATGGTGAGGATCGGATCTGATAAGCGAAGGAACTGGTCAAGTGTCACGGGTGGACACGGTGTGGTTGCATTCCAACCGTAAATTGTCGCATTTACTTTCCGCAAGTTGGGAAAAAGGAAACCAACAAGATGAAGCATCCAAGATGGGCAATTGTTGGAGTTAAGGATTCCTTATGTCCGCTCTTCTCATACTATAACTCGAGAGGTTCGAGATCTAAAAGATGTTGCAACTCAAACCCGGATACAAGGGTTTGGAACACTTTGACGTTCTAGCGCATCGAATGTGTCACCGCAGTGGCATCAACAATACGAAGCACAAAAGAAAAAAAGAAAAAGTTTGCAAATGTCGCAGTCCCCATTGAAAGCAAAAGGCGTTTGAAAGCTTCCAGCGCCCGTCTTCAGGGATGTTAAAGATTGACGAATGACGGATCCCAGACGGTGGTGGACCCGAAACCTGGGGAAAGTCGCTTGCTGCAAGGGACTAATGCAGAGAGACCTTCTTTTGCAGAAGAAGCACGGCTAAAAGACTCCAGCCCTGTTAGCGTCCTAGCAAAAGGGACTGCGCAACTGGTCCGGTTTCTTCTCTTCACTTTTGCATTCCATTCTCGCGGGGGGGCGCATCTGCACCCACTTTCAGAACCTCCACCCGCGACAGCGACCGAGGGTTCCGTCCATCCACAGCCCTTCAATTTAATATCCACAATTCCATCATGTCCACCAGGCACCAGCAGCAGGTGGTCGACCGGGATCGAGAAGCGAGATCGAGAAGACAGAAGCAGATGGGGGAATCATGAATGCTACGGACTGCATTCGACCGGTTTGGAAGAGCGGAAGAGAGTGGCAGGAAGAGATTGTCGCCTGGAGGATATACCATGGCGATTGGCGCACAGCCGCAGAAAGAACATCAAAGACGCAAATGGCCAAAAAGGGAGGAGGCAACGATGGACATGTGTCACTGGGACATGGTGGTCGTGGGTAAACTGTTAAATGGTGTTTACCCAAGTGCTACGCCGTAGACACGCATCGCCATGACAATGGAGTCGCAGCAAGGAGGTTCGAATCTGACAGAAGGCCAAGGCAAGGAGACGAACCTGAGGACACAGACATGACTTTGGTTTCGTTTTGTTGGTCAAGAACTCTTCAGCCGTCTGCACCTGGAACACGGGTCAGGGTCCATCGATGTCGAAGCAGTTAAAGCCAAGCTGTTCTCTTTGAGAGGTTCACGCCTCCGAACAGATATGGACTACGTAGTCTTTTGTCTTGTTGCCTCGGAGGTGATGGTATCCGACTCTCCTCCACCACATTCTGACGTAGAGGATATTCACAGCCTGTTGACGTGAAGGAATCAAGGTGTTGCTTCCACAAGAAGGCTCTTCAGCTTCCAACAGTTCGCGTAACACAACTTCTCCTTCCACTGCCGTGGTCCTCCTCTAAGATTGCCCGGTCGAGATCAGGTACCGAGTACAGCATCGGTGACTGACAAGACAGCTCCCATCTCCGTATAGCCTCAACTCTCGAGACTTGTACTGCGGGACATATCTCGAGGCCAGAGGTACTTTTTTGGAGCAGCGGGAAGGAACGCTAGCACCTGACTAATTTGGCTCGTTTGGTCCCGAGTCCACCCGCGTAGCGACTCCAGCAACGACGACAAGCCCCCGCAGCAGAAGTGGTACCCGCTAAACCACCCCTGGCTGCCTCTTCTTTTATCAAATCGGCGCGCAAACGGTGGCAGGAGCCAGTCCGCCAGGGCGTCGATCGATGCCGGGTCGGCCTGGCAGAAAAAAATCGCAAAAAAAGTTACAAGCGACCAGTGATCATCCACATTTCCGTTGTTCAGGGCATCCATCGGGAGTTGCTTATTCCGCTTACAGAATTTGGCAAAGCGGTCCGTACCAGCCCGGCACTAGCTACAAGTTCAATCTCCAACTTTCAAAACTTCAAATCCTCGCATTCCATCCACCGCAACCCGATATAGAGTAAAGCAGAGCAAAAAGCTGGCTTCTGGGCCCGCTACGTTTTATAGATGCGTTTCCGTTCTTGCAGCGCTGATATTGCTCGAGATACTTGTGGTTCGACTGAGAACTGAGCTTGTGCTGAGGTACCTAGACTTAGCGACACAAGGTGGAAGAAAGCGCCAAGACTGTAAGCCGAATAATCGACACCATCCATCGTCCTGTACCCGGCAGCGGGCCACAACCGGGGCCGACACTTCAAATAAACTACGCATCCTGCCTTTTTCCCAGACCGCACGCAGTCATTATTTTTTTTCTCTCTTGGTTGTTTTCGAAACAGCTTCCCTCAATAACCTTTTTACGAAGATATTTACTCCTAGATCGCGCGTTTGTTTGACGGCTTTAACTGTCGTCAAATGAACCTGCAATTGCGCATCCACCAATCTTTCCCTGTAAGTTGACGGCCCTTCCCATTCGTCCGTTATCTTTTGGGTTATCAGTTCCTGCCCTGCCCTCTTTCTTCTCCAACGACCTCATCGACCTGGCCCGGATATTGAACACCCAACCGCCATGCCCGCACCCCTTCACCTTCCTCTGTATGGGACCAAAATATTGGGAGGAAATACGGCCAATATGAAGTTGCTATCCATCATGCTTTGTGTGGCCGATCTTAAGTGGGGACCTCGAAAGAACGGGTGGGGGAGTCAGATATCTTGCACCAAAAACACCAAAGCACCAACACTGCCGAGATGTTTATATCAACATGTCAACATATGACAAAAATGCCCATGCTAACCCTTACACCAAAACACAGACCCCCTCCTCCCCAGGTGTCTCCTAAATGCCCTCCGTCTACTCGACCGTCTTTCAGAACGTTATCCGCTCCGGATTTTCAAAGTCCTTCACCCACGGCTACGCCCAGTCATTCGTAGCTGCCACCCACCACAATGTTCTAAACCCTCAGAACCGGCCATCCTTTGCTCGCCGTAGCAGCACGAGATTGGGTGGCCGTCTCTCCAAGCTCGGTCTTCAGGATGCCTTCCGCACCAGCAGCAACCTGAACGCTGGCGGTTCCGTTGAAGTTCGCCATGACAACAAGACGACAGTCCTCCCCAGCAATGCCGGCCTTCTCGATGCCTACTACGAGCAGCTGCAAAAGTCGCAGGCTGCTCACGAGGCTGGAGAAGAACAAGATCAGGAATGGGTCCAGTTCCAGTTCCCAAAGCTTATCGAGTGGAAGCCTACCGCCGCTTCCGTTCTCGCACAGGGAGACGCAAAAACACTCGCTTTGGCTGCCGATGAGGTTGCCAAACTAGATGATGGCGTCTCCCGAGTTCCGCCAGAGGCTGAGGCCGCCCTCGCTCACATCAACGCTAGAATCGAGGAGGAGATCGAGGTGCGGAAACAGCTAGAGGCCGTCGAGGAGGAGCTCGAGTCTCTTCGGGCCACATCGCCCGCCCTTGCCGAAAAGCTGGAGGAAGAGATTCGATCCCGATCCCGCACTCCGGCCTCCCACCTGCGCACCCCCGCCAGCGTCGCCCGGACTGCCACTCCTCCGCTCGACGCTCAGTCCATCAGCTACGCCGTCCACCTCACCAAGCTCTCCGAGACTGCCCGCTATGCCGAGATTCCCGCCGTGTTCGAGGGCATGCTGCTCGCTAACATCCAGCCTACTGCGACCGCTTACAATGCCCTCCTTATGGCCGCTATTCACCTCCCCTCGGAGAAGTCCGAGATTGTTTCCAAGGCCCTGGACGTCTACGCTGATATGCTCAAGCGCAAGGTGTCTCCTGACAGTGATACCTACAACATTCTCGTCGGCTTGCTTGCTTCTCGTTCGCTCGAGGTGTTTGCTTCCAAGAGCCTTCTTCAGGATAAGCGTCTCCGCTTCGGTGGCATGGACGAGCCTGGCAAGTTCATGTTTGCCTCCCACGAGCTCGAGTATGCCATCCTTTGCGAGGACGATCGTCTGGACTTGGCTTTGAAGCTTTTCCAGTCTTCCATGAAGTCTGACAAGGCCGTCTACTCCTCCGAGACTTACCACCAGCTTATCTCCGCTTGTGCCCAGTCTGGTCGGGTGTCGGACATGCTTCACCTGTTTGAGCATTTGGAGGCGAACCGGGTGACTCCGTTCGCCGCCACCTTCCCCGCTATGATCACGGCATTCGCCAACGCGGGTGATTTGATCAGTGCCGTCGAGTGCTACAACGAGTACCGCAACCTCGCCATTGCCAACGACAACGGCGAGCCCACTCTTCAGGATCGCCTCGACGCTCAGGTCTACGCTGCAGTGATCAACGCTTACCTTGTCTCTGACAAGCTTGAGGGTGCCATGAAGTTCTACAAGAAGATTGTTGAGGAGTACGATGCCAGCGCTGCGGATATCAAGGACGCTATAATCAGCGGTGGTTTTGTCAAGGGATTCCTCGACCGCGGTATCTACGAGGAAGCACTCCGCTGGGCCCAGAACGTGGAACAGGATGCCAGGGGCCGTGTCATGAGCCAAGTCGCTACTGCGGCTGCCGACCATGGCTACAAGAACGTTGCCGTCACTGCCTTCTCCACCATTGCTTCTCACAACGAGGCCGCCAATCCCGCCATTGCTTTGCTCGCCATGAGCGTGCGTCAAGCCGATGTTGCCAGTGCTGCCAGATACTGGGCCGCTCTTAGCCACCCTGAGGTCAAGGCCACTTCGTCTTTTATCGAGCCCACCGCCATGTTTGCTATTGCTCTCATTGGCTCCGGCCAGGTTGTCGAAGGCTTGACTGAAGCTGAGCACATGTTCCATTGCATTCGCGAGAGTGCTACCGCCGAGACCAAGGCGCAAGTGACTGATGAGATTGAGGAGGCTGCCGAGTTCATTCACGAGTTCATGACTGTCCGCGGTGTCACTGATCCCCGTTCGCTCCCATCGCCTGCTTCGTACGCACCTCAGACTTTCAGCGCTTCCCCTTACCCGGCTACCCCGACCGCATCTATCGAGGATACCTTCGATCCATATGCCCACAGCACCGACTTCAAGGGTTCCGCGCTCATCTCTGAGGATCTCGAAGGCAATGGTCGCAAGGGCCCCAAGTTGAACGATGCTCTCACTCGCTTCCGGAACATGCGCCGCGCTGGTCGTCATCCTCGCTACATCACCTATGCCAAGCTTATCTCTGCTGCTGCCCGTGACGGCAAGATGGATCTTTGCTTCGATATCCTCGCCATGGCCCGCACTGACGTCCCGCTTCTTCCCCAGTATGCTGTCGTTCGCTACGGCTGGTCTTCGATTCTGGATGCCATGGTTGGTGCCTGCCTTACTTTGGGTGACAGGGCCGGGGCTGAGCAGTACCACCAAGAGTTGCTCGCCATGGGCTCTACTCCCTCCGCCAACACCTTTGGTCTCTACATCACTACTCTGAAGGAGTCTACCAAGACTTTTGATGAGGCTTCTGAAGCTGTCAAGATCTTCCACCGGGCCAAGATTGAGGGTGTCGAGCCTAGCTCGTTCCTCTACAATGCGCTTATCGGCAAGCTGGGCAAGGCTCGTCGCATTGATGACTGCCTCTTCTACTTCAACGAGATGCGCAAGATGGGTATCAAGCCTACCTCTGTCACCTACGGAACCATTGTCAACGCTCTCTGCCGCGTCAGCGACGAGAAGTTCGCCGAGGAGCTCTTCGACGAGATGGAGGCCATGCCCAACTACAAGGCCCGGCCCGCTCCCTACAACAGCATGATGCAGTTCTTCCTGACCACCAAGCGTGACAAGACCAAGGTCCTGGAGTACTTTGAGCGCATGAAGGCCAAGGGCATCTCCCCGACCTCGCACACCTTCAAGCTCCTCGTTGACACCCACGCCACCCTCGACCCCGTTGACATGACCGCCGCCGAATCCGTCCTCGACATGATCCGCGCCTCCGGCCAGCACCCCGAGCCCGTCCACTACGCCTCCCTTATCCACGCTCGCGGCTGCGTCCTCCACGACATGGAAGGCGCCCGCAAGGTCTTCGACTCCGTCATCAACGACGTCTCCATCGCTCCCAGTCCCTGTCTCTTCCAGGCTCTGTTCGAGGCCATGGTGGCCAACCACCACGTCGCCGACACGGAGCCCATGCTCGCCGAGATGCGCGCCAGGCGCATCGAGATGACTCCGTACATCGCCAACACTCTTATCCACGGATGGGCGGCCGAGAAGAACATTGCCAGGGCTAAGGAGATCTACGCGGCTGTTGGTCGCGAGAAGAGGGAGCCTAGCACTTACGAGGCCATGACTCGCGCGTTCCTTGCTGTCGAGGAGCGTGAGAGTGCCAAGGGTGTCGTTAGCGAGATGCTCGGTCGTGGGTATCCCAGTGCTGTTGTCAATAAGGTGCTAGAGTTGCTTGGTGGCGGTAATGCTGAGGAGGCTTCTGCGTAAAGCAGTTGTCCCCTTGAGCATTGCCGGTTTTTCTTTTTCTCACCGTTTCCTCTTTTTTCATATCTCATTTGATCACGGCCTCCTCTTTTTTTGGGTTGGGAATGACTTTTATGATACCCCCTTATTGCAGCAGCAAGAAAGCTTGCATCATGACATTGTTCCTGTTGAGTGTGTTACGGTTTTCTGTTTTTCTTGGCTTCAGAGGGGGTATTATTGCAAAGAGGTCATTTGGGTTTAGGGTGACGGATAGAAGGAAAAAGAAGAAAGGGGAGGCTACGATCATGATTTCCTTTTGTTTCTTTCCAAAAGTTTTAGTCTGGGCTGGATTGGGTCTGGCTGGATATTTTGTCGTTAACATCTCGGTCATATATCAGCGGGCGGCGTTCCGGTGTATGAAATTCGGGATGGGATGGTTTGGCTTTGAACCGGGGGCCCCGCCAGCCAACATTGTGTTCGGTTTCGGTTGTGTGGCTCGGTTGAGGGATGGATGGGTTGAAAATAGAAGGATTGGCCTTGCCGGTCTTTTGCTTTGGGTTTTTACGTGTGTCAGTTTATACCATTCTGGGTGGGCGTTCCTTGCTATGTACCATTCATCATAGGAGGGAAGAAGGAAGGAAGAAGGCAAGGAAAGGGTGGCATGGCATGGCATGGAATGTATACCACAACCACCAAGGCAAGGCCAACCGTATAGACACGTTCGAGAAACGAATCTCCACTCTGCATATATCATTAGAAGCAGCAAAAACAATTCAAATCGTACTTCCTACAACTTCAAGCGTGTAGACGTATGGATGGATCGGTGATGGGTGTGAGTATAATCATTGGAATGAACGTGGACGAGCACAGAGTACTGTCTGTGTATGAGTGGTGAAGTGCGAGAAACTGGGATTAAAGCTCACAGTCTTCTGGATATTAGGTTTCGCCTGCCAAGTTATCAACCAGGTAAGTTTTCCGTCGACGACACCACGACACGCAGACCACATCTCTTCCGATGTTACAACAGCACATATCGTACAATTGCTACCGACTTTTGTTTTCTTTATCAATCTGACACACCCACCCTGCCCTGCTCTCCTCAATCTAACGTCTGTTCACCATCATCTCTAACCTTCGGAAGGTGAAAGACACCCGAACAAACAACTGCCATATACCGTTCCCTGCTGAAGCTTGCATCCAGCAATCCCTCTTACCCGACCTTTCCAACTTTTTGACCCCTTTTCCTTTTTTTTCTCTTCTGACCAAATAACTCCGCTCCGGTATATCTTCTCAAGTCCAGTCTAGATCCTCTCTCCCACCAACAGCCAACATGAAAAAATGAGAGTAAGAAAGATGAATGCCAAACCCTATGTGTGAAACTAGGGGGTAGGTGATATTAGTTTTTCTGTTAACGTTTCCGAAGACAAAGAACGAAAAAGAAGAACTTGTAAAGAAAAAGAGCGAAGAGAAAGCAACGAAAAGCGAAACAACCGAGTAATGTGACAAATTGTTGGTCCGGACTTAGAACGTCATCATCATCCCTGTACCCCCTCTAACACTCCCCGTTCTCTTCAGATTCACATTCCCATCATCCAAACTCAGCGGACTAACAGGACTAACAGGGCTGATGGGACTAATCGGGCTTCCCAGAACAAAAGAATCCAAATCTGCGGTTCCCATTGCCGACATGGCAGACAGGGCAGAGACGGCTGATACTGCTGACACTTCCGAAGCTGCAGAGACTGGGGAGGCTGCCGAGGCAGGGGCGGATACGTAGGTTTCTGTGGCTGTTGAAGTTGAAGTCGTAGTCGAGGGGGGCGTGTTGAGCTGTAATTTCGCTGGGTATGCTTGCTGTTGATGAACAAGGCTGGCCGGGCTGACGGGACTAATAGGACTTAGACTAACAGCCTCCGTCCCAATAACCAGTACCGACACCGGCGACGGGGATTTGGGCGTCGTTGTACCACTTCCACCACTTCCACTCCCGTTCCCGTGCTGGTTGATAGAAGCCCTACTCCTCTGCGCCCTAACCCCCATTTCCATTCCCAAAGGCGAGGAAGGCGTCGTCCCCATCGAACTAGTCGGACTAATCGGACTACTCCCCCCCGTCACGCTCGCAATCCCCATCCCAATCCTCGTAGGCAACGACAAACAAGGACTAGGAGGCCTCAATCCCGTTCCCATCTCTCCCCCTCCGATTCCCAGATCGAAACCGAGTGATCCATGTCCATGTCCTCCTAGTCCATGGTGGGAGACGGTGGGCGAGGAAGCGGAGTTGGGGACTGAGAATTTGCGGGGTGGTTGATGCGGTTGTCCAGCTTGACCTTGGGAGTAAGAGGAAGAAGGGAGGTTGTTGAGGGAGAGGCAGGATTTGGAAGCGCCTAGTTGTTTTCTGTTGTTGGAGCTTGAGGAGGGGGCGGTGGTGGTGGAGGATTCTAGGAGGGCGAGGTTTGCTAAGCTGGAGGATCGGAGTTGGTTGTGGCTTTTGGTTTTATTTGTGTTCTTGTTCTTGTTGCGGTCTACACCACGGCGAGAGCGGGAGGATGAAGGTGAGTGTTGGCGGAGGGGGTCGAGGTGGGAGGCGGCGGCTTTGTCGCGGAGGACTTCGAGTCTGATGGAAGTGGCAGGGTTAGGATTGCGCAGAGAGAACTTGAAGGGATATAGGGAGGAAATACGTACTGTTCCTCTGTGACACCGGGAATGACAGTGGTTTCTTTTTTGAAGTTGTAAGGAGCCGACTGGGGGTTTATTTGTCAGTAAAATGCTCTTTGCTGCTATGCCCAGGGGTAACACGGGTTTAGCATCACTTACAATATCCTGGCCCCTGACTTGCTTCCTCCTCTTGATCCCCAAAAGCTCCTGGAGCGAGGCACGAAACCTCTTGAAGTTGGAGCAGACCTGCATATTTGCGATGTACTTGCCGCCCGCTATTTTCTAGAAGAGGGAAAAGAATGAATGAATGACCGGGGTTGTGCCGGCTGGTATTAGTGTATTAAGTGGTTTTTTGTTGGACAGTATAACACGAGAGTGAGTATTAGATAAAGACCGAAACCGAATCGGTATCGAAGGCCGCTTCCGAGTGGCGCGTGCGCATGCGTGCGTCTAAGTGAGTGAAAGTAACGTGTCTTCTCGGCAGAAAGAGATGCAAGAATGATAGGCGTCTGGCGTTACCGAGGTCGGCGTGTACCTGATGATGATGAACAACAAAGGACTGTGTGAAAACGAGGAGATAACAGGAGATCTAAAGACAAGGAGGAAGGGTAATGCCGAAGTGAACGGCGACTAAATGACGCACAACAAAGTGCGGAACGAACGCAAGATTCTACCGTGGAAAGAGCGGAAGAGGAGAGGATGAAACAAAAAAAGAGTGAGTGATCAGAAAGACAAAGGAGTGGCGAGCCCGTCCAAGTGACCCATTGACTTCTCTGCTGGCCTTCTCTGGTGACAACCCAGTGCGGCTCGGCAGTTTACCCCTTCTGAAGTATGAATCCGGGCACAAAGAGAGGATTGCCTGGAGGGGACCACACTTCCCGGAAACCCAAGAGAGAGGTCAAAGAAGATATGCTACCGCCGCATCGGATCGTCGAACTCAACTCGGTTAGGCTTCAGGAACGTGTTCCCTTGGCCAGGGCAGACAGAAATGGACATTGATACTCTCAAAGGGACGTGGGTGAGGTGAAGGATCATGAATGGACGAATGGACGAGAAGAAGATGGAAATAAGGAGGAATGAGGAAAAGATTCCGCGGAAACCATGACCACGGCGACGCCCCTCGCTTAGCTTTTGGATAAGGCCCTTGGAATGCGGAACAATTGATGTGTGATCTCTTTGAGACATACCCTGAAGCAGAAAAGGCTGGTGTCTTGGATTCGCTCAATAACAGGGAAAGACTATCTATTGCTGATGATATGCAGCGCGCACGCGCCTGAGTGCCTCCCTTATTGACGATTCAAGCCTCCTTGCGTCCAAGGCCGGGCGGCAGGGCGTTCCGAAACTCTATTTGGGATAATCCTTCAAGTGGTAGCTCTTCAACTTGACGAACTGGTCGAAGCCATACTTGCTCAGCGTTTGGCCCTTGCCCGAGTTCTTCCAGCCAGTCCAGGCCAGATCCTGTGAGATGCGTGTCAGTGAAACGGCGTGGTAAATTGTTGTCGCACGGCACCGAGTACTTACAGGGCTGGGGAAATCGCAGCGGTTCACAAAAACAGTCCCTGCCTCCACTTCCTCTGCGAGTTCGTATCCCTTGGCTGTGTCCTTGGTCCAAATACTGGCAGTGAGGCCAAATTCACTGTCGTTCATCAATTCAATTGCCTCGGCATCGCTCTTGACCTTCATGACTGGAATGATGGGACCGAAAGTCTCGTCCTTCATGACGGTCATGGAGTGATTCACATCGGTCAGTAATGTCGGTGCGACAAAGTTACCTTTGTCTGGCAGAATGCTGAATGTCTCATTCTCCGGCGTCGCATTTTTGGCGCCCTTGTCGAGCGCGTCCTTGATGTGTGCCTGGATGGTCTCCTTGGAGTGCGCCGAGATGACTGGGCCAAGATGCGTCCCTTTATCTAAGGGATCTCCAAGCTTGTATCCCTTAAGAACGTTCTGGACGGCCGCAATAAACTCGTCGTGAATCTTCTCGTCAACGTACACTCGCTCAATCGAGCAGCAGCTTTGACCCGAGTTGAAAAGTGCGCCGTCGACAATCTCCTCTGCGGCCCAGGCAATGTCGACATCACCGCGAACATATGCAGGGTCCTTGCCACCGAGCTCGAGGCCAACGTTGACGATGCGATCCGACGCGGCCTTCTGGACGGCCAAGCCACCAGCAACTGAGCCGGTAAAGCAAATGTTGGCAATCTTGGGGTTTCGCACAATTGTTTCAATAATTGTCGGCGAACCCGAGTGGAAGTACTGGATGACTCCGTCCGGCAACCCAGCCTCGGCGAATGCTTTAGCCACCTGCTCGACAACAGTGGGTGTCTGAGGCGAAGGCTTGAGAATGACCGAGTTACCAGACAACAGAGCTGGAATCAAGGCGTTGACGAGAATAAGATAGGGGTACTGCTCAAAGTTAGGAGTTGTTGTAAACAGCGTGATGCGCACTACTTACGTTCCAAGCAAAGATGATGAGAACAGGACCAACAGGAACCTTTCGGATAAACCTCTTGAATCCCTTCTCCTCCTCACCATCAGTGTCCTTGAGAGCATCGTTACTGATCTTGAGTAGATACTCTGAGCGCTTGATGGCAGTGGCAACCTCCTTGGCAGTATAGGCAATAGGACGGCCCATCTGGACTGTGAGTTCCTCTGCGAGTTCATCCTGCTTATCAGCAAGCAGCTTCAGGGCCTTCTTGACGATGATTTGTCTGTCCTCCAACTTGGTAGTGCGCCATCCTTGAAACGCCTTGAGAGCAGTCTCAGGTAGTTCGACGATTTCCTCTTCTGAGATGCCATTGCGAGTGATGATGGGTTCCCCCGTGGTGGGCGAGATGGTGGTGATTACTTCGACCGACATGGTGGTGGCAGCGTTGACGTATGTTATGCTTATCGGCTAGTAAGTGATAAGGATCGTGATGTTGGATGCAGTGTTGGTTGGAGGTGATGCGAGTCACAGGAAGGGAAAGAGAGTCAAAGGGGAAGAAAAGAGGATGTCCTTATGATTATATGACCTCGTTATACCTTCTCAAAGAAGGAAAGAGCAAACAGACTCGACTCGATTCCCACCGCCGCCCTCATGACCCAATGACACAATGACGCCCCTCCGTCGCCGTCTCACTAACAAACAGGAACACGACATCACACAGAGTGGGCAGCTCCCCTCAGGGCTCCGCTCCGTTCCTCGGCGGCAGGCCGGGGGGCTTTGATAAGATAAGCAGCTAGCTGTTGGGCGGGGTCTTGGAGTCCGGGTGGAACCGAAGGCAAGGGATCTTCTGTGATCTTATCTCTTATCGGCTGTGAGTGCACGGTCCCGTTTGCGCCGGTGGAGCCAGAAATTTTGAGAAACAGCAGCGATTCCATCCATGTCCGTCCAGTGCTTCCACGCCAAAAGAAGACTTGCGAATCGCGTCGTGATCTTTCTCCAAAGCAAACAAATCACTTCCATAATCTACCCCAAAAGCCGTCCCATTTAACCTACCGAACTTCCATCTACGACGAAGACTCCACGAATGAACGTCCCCGACAATCAACTCTACAAAATAATCATCCATCAACAATGCCGGAGGACGATATCAGAAACAAGTTTCTCGATGCTGGCGACAGCGACGACGATGCCGGTCACGGTTCCGAGTCGGAGGATGATTTCCAAAAGGGTGGTCGCAATGCGAAGCGCAGAAGAGTGAGCGACGACGAGGACAGCGAAGCCCACGACTTCACCGACGCAGAGGAGGAACACGACGAAGACGATGCTGAAAGCAAGGATGCATCTGCAAAGGACGGCCAGGAAACAACAGATGGAAAGGAAGAGAAGGACGGGAAGAAGAAGAAGGAGAAGAAATCGGTACTAGAGGGTGATCTTCCGGGCATGACGAAGCCCCTCACAAAGAAGAATCTCATTGTCACGGAGGAGGCCATCAAGAAGTCGGGAGTGGTGTACATCTCCAGGGTACCACCTTTCATGACCCCTGCCAAGTTGCGCTCTCTGCTGGAGCCATATGGAAAGATGAATCGCATTTTCCTAGCCCCCGAGGACCCAATTGCGCGGCGCAAGCGCATTCGCAACGGAGGCAACAAAAAGAAGTCGTTTACAGAAGGCTGGATTGAGTTTGTCAAGAAGAAGGGTAGGCCATCATTCCGCGAGGTTCGCTGAGACTCACGTACAAAGAAGCTAACAAGAAAATCCGTTTGTTTACAGACGCCAAAAAGACATGCGAACTCCTCAATTCCCGTCCAATCGGAGGCAAGAAGGGATCATACTATCGCGACGACATCTGGAACCTGCTCTACCTCAAGGGTTTCAAGTGGCACAACCTGACCGAACAAATCGCTGCTGAGAACGCCGAGCGGTCCAGCAGAATGCGCGCCGAAATTTCAAAGACGACCAAAGAGAACAAGGAGTTCGTCCGCAACGTGGAGAGGGCCAAGGTGCAGCAGGGCATTCAGGCAAAGAAGGCGTCCAAGGGCAGCAAGGAGGGCGGTGAGGGTGCCGCTGAAGTGACAGGATCTACTACTCCCCAGGCGACGACGACGAGAAATGATGACTCGCGCGGCGAGAGGAGGAGAACATTCAAGCAAGTACCCCTGGCCAAAAAGAGGAAGCTCGATGAGCAACAGCCCGAGCAGGTACAAAGAGTGCTCAGCAAAATCTTTTAAGCTTTTCGTTTGGCCCCCAAACAATGGGGTTTGAGACAGGGAGCGTTCATGTAGCTGTGGGATTTTCTCGTCAAAGCGACTGCGAGACATTGGAGATGGGTTGTGTTGATTTTCTTTTCCTTAGGCAATTGTATATATTTCTCTGCCTTCAGTCATCTTGATACCCAAACTCATTTCCTTTTGCTATGAGAGCATCTCTATTTCCGTTACTTTGTCACGTCACCACTCATTTCCGAACAAGCTGCAAGCTCCAGAAGCCGGCCGGCGTTGGCCTTCTTTGCCCACCATGAGCACATCCCGAATCCCAGCCACGAGGAGCAGTGCCCCTGGCGATACGACGGCCAACACTCGATACGACTTCACCACATGTCCCGTCGCAGATGCTTTCAGATGGGGATCATATTTCACGACTCACCCGGCTTACTCCCTGAGTATACTTCACGGATACATCCGGCGTATGCTTGACGCAGACGAGGAAGGTTGCGAACATTGTTCAAAACGTCACTGGGACACCATATTCCAATATACGTACTGGTCAAGATATATGACCAGGCATATCCGCCAAGACCGCGGAGTTAGGTTGAGTGAAGAACGTATGCAGAAGTTCTTCCGTGCATGTATTGAAACGGTCGAGGATGGGTGTATCCTCTGGGAACATATACGCCTTTTGAAACCTAGTTGCTGTGCTGGGCGTGGCTCGTCTGTTGACGAGAGCTTGGAAATGACCACATCTTTACCCAGGTGGTTTTCGAGTAGCGCATCCTCAGTATCAAAAGAGACCGTCAGTTCAGCAACTCAAACACCCCTATCTTGGTCAAGAAACACCTCCCCCAAACCGGAAGCGACTCCTACATCATCTTCCCCCTCTCCTCAAGTCCCAGCAAAATCCGATCTGGTGCTTTTCCAGCCAAGCAAAGTTAACTCCCTGCCGGTAAGCAGTGACTGGCTTTCCAGACCCCGCAAAATCTTCGGGTTCTACTGGCAGAAGTTCATCTACAGACCCTTCTCCTCCCTCTATCGGTGGTTCCGGGACACACAAGCCAACCGCCTAGGTCATCGTTTCGGGTCCGTTCTTGGAGTATGGATACCCAGCTTACCCAGCTTTGCCTGTTTCGCACCCAACAACGAACAGGCAATACCACAGAAGCTATTAGAATGGCCCCTCTCATCCTCATCACCAGCAACCCCATTTGCTGAGAGTGTTGTCAACAACGACGATAACAGAAAGGAGATAACCAAAGATCAGACGCCACCAAGCCGAATGAAAAGGACAAGGGAGGAAGTCAAGGATATGTGGTGGAAGGTGATGGCCAAGATCTTGTTGGCTGAGCATCGTGAGCGGAGGGAGAAGGAAAAGGAGGTGGCTTCAACTTGGGAGAGGGCAAGCGCAGCAAGTGTTACGGAGAGTAGGCCGTGTTCACCTACCTCTATGTCATTCGTGAGTGACGAGGGAAGTGATATCTCACTGTGTCCGGAGGACATCTGTTCAACCGTTGGCTCAAGGTGTGGTCACTCGAAAGACGATGGAGAGGAGCAACAGTCTGTTCAAGCTACTGACAGAAACTTTGATGTTGAGGAATGGTATGCCGATTGGCATGCCAAATGGTTCACTCAGTACATACTGGAGACCTCTCGCAAGCTAAGGTCTCCAGAATCGGAATCCAGATTCTCTTCTTGTTCCTATTCTTCACCAGCAGCGTCGGTAAATGGCAGCGACCATCATGAGGAAGTGGAAGGCAACGCCTCGGACGAAGAGGACACCATCATACGAACCAGACCCTCCACACCGACACCTCTTTCCTCACCTGTCATTAGCGCCCGTGGTCGAGATCGATACCGCTGTTCTTCCCTCTCCGGGTCCAGCTCCGATTCTTCACCCAGCCCAACTCGTCGGGGCTCCAGCATCCCCTCTGTGTCTTCCTCGGCTTTGAGGTCTTACTCCCCACGCCGTCGTCGCTCACCTAGTCCATGCACGAACCGGTCACCTAACCCATCTAGCCCCATCCTCCGTCATCGAACCCCCTCACCCCTGAACATCGACCACTTCCCCCTTCCTCCTTCTACCCTATCCCCTACCTTCCCTACCTTTTCCTCCCTTCCCTCCTCCCGATCTTCCTCCCGCTCACCCTCCCACTCACCCTCCCGTCCATCCTCTCCAATCTCCACTCCTCCAGTCCAGAATATCCAAGACCGACCCCGCCCCCGTCCAATGAACGCCAAAACAGAAGACTACCTCTCCAACGCGCACCTCCTTCGCTTTCCCGCCACCGTTTCCGCTCGACTGATGATGACTGCCGAGACGCTGGGGGTTGCGGGCGAGGGGAAGAGGAAGTTGGTTAGTGAGTTACAGAGGACTCCTACGGCGACGGTGCTGGAATCAGGGGTTAGGGTTGATGGTGTAAGGGGGGGTTGGAGGAGGGCTAGTGAGGAGTTTGGGGGAAAGGGGTTTGATTGGGGGTTTGGGATGGGTGGTAGTGAAGAGGGGGGTGGGGAGGAGGAGGGGTATGAGACGCACTGAGTTGTTGGGGTGAGGGTTGGTGGTGTTTGGAGGGTTTGGGGGGTTTCGAGGGTAATTGGGGTGTGAAGTGGGTCATGTTGTTTGGTTTTTTGCTGTCTTGCTAGAGGTTATGGTTTTGTATGGTAAGATGGAGTGGTGTGGTGTAGAGATAGAGTGCAGTTTTGTTTGGTACCTGGTTTGCTAGATGTTTTCCGTTCGAACTTAATTGGATTTTCTGAGCATGTTGAATCTCTTTGCTGCGAAAACCGAACGGTATTGGTGACTCTGGGGGCCTCCGGTTTGTAATGTGCCTCTGGCTTGCAATGTTACTCTCGTGAAGTTAGGAACTTGTCAGCATTCACATGGTCACGTTCAAGAGACGATGATTCCTATTCGGTTAATGTAATGCGCATGAATAATTCTAAGGGGTATCTACGAAGCTCTAACGAATCTTTTAATGAAAGCAATTGCGTCTAGATGCTAATTACGTGATCCTCCTATGTCTCTGATTACCATTTCCTGTATACCTCAGGCCATGCCGCAAGGACCCTGTCGAAACATTTCCCAACTTTTCCCTCGTAATCATCCCTACCCTGAACTCCATTCGCCTAAGCCAATTGACTGGTGACTCGTTATGCTGCCTGCCACCCAGAAAGAAAAACCCGATAAGTGCTGAAAAACCCGATAAGTGCTGAAGTGAGAACCCACGCAACAAGATGAGCGTGCTAAGTATGTAAAGAGGTGGGATGGGTTGGTGAGCATGCCGAATGTGCTCAGTTATCGACGATCTTGGTCTCAACGGCTTGGAGGACCTCGCCCTCGTCAATCTTGGCACTCTCCTTCATGGAGGGCTCCTTGTCGACCTCGGCATCCGGGATCTGAATGCGGTACTTCTCATAGGGGAAGTCCACCAAACTAGGGAGGTATTCCGCCCAGCCGTCGTCGATCTCGCCGGGCTTGCCGCTGTCGGCTTGGTTGGACTTGTCGGTGTCGACCTTGACGGTGCCGTTGGTGTCGGCCTCAGCAGTACCATCGGTGGTGGCCTCGACGGTGCCATTGGTGAGACCGGCTTCAGCCGCCTTCTTAGCGGCCTTCTTCTCGATTTCGGCCTGGTTCATGAGGCCGGCAAGGACCAGCTTCGCATCGCCGTTCGAATCGACTTCCTTCTTCAACATAGGGTGAGGGCACCAGATCACGCGCATGCCGGCGCGGCGACCGGCCTCAACACCGGGAATGCTGTCTTCAAACACGAGGCATTCCTCGGGTGTGATGGGTTTCTCGCCCTCCGGGAGGGAGTCGTTGATGGTCTGTAGGGCAATGAGGTAAATGTCGGGGAGGGGCTTGCCGCGGCCCTCAGGGATGCGCTTGTCGTCGCCGAGAACGCGACGGTGGGTCTCGAAAACCGAGAAGAGCTCCTGGATGTGGTTCGTTTTCATGCGAAAGTTCGCCTCGTGGGATGATGTGGCGAGGGCGATGTGAACCCGATGAGGCTTCGGGGCGGGCTTGTCGGTGGCGCCATTGGTAGTAGCAGACGCATCCTCTTTGACAGTGTCGTCCTCCTTGGTGACTGTAGCATCCTCGGTGGCAGTGGCATCCTTCTTGACGACAGTTGCATCCTCCTTCAGATCCCAGTAGCGGGTGCTGCCAAGCTTCTGCAGAAGCTCCTTGACACCGGGAAGAGCCGTGGTATGTTTAAACTTTTGAGCTTGAAGAGCGTAATACTCCTCCTTATACTGCTCACGAGTGATGGGCAAATCAGCCCAGTTATGGAAGATGTCAAGGGCCGCAGGACCGGGGCGGCCTTGAAGTTGGGCCTTGATGCTCCAAGGCAAGGGGAACTTCTCCTTCTTATGCTTCCTCAGAAGCTCGTTGACACACAGAGTGTAGATATCCTCTGTGTCAAGAAGAAGGCCGTCCATGTCGAACAAGCACGCCCGAACGGGGGGGAAACTGCATGAAGATGTTAGTCTTAATCCATTGTGAAATGAGATGGCGCAACTTACTCGGTGCGAGGAGCCATCGCGAAGGTTGAAGACAAAGTCTTGGTGATTAAGCGATACTGGGGAGAGTGCCGGGTGGAGGGCGGGGTTGCTGTCGAAGACTTGCTTTGCTAAGGAAGGCTTGATTCGGGTTGTGTTTGGAGGAAGTGGAAAGTGCAAAATTGGTGGTGGGAAGGGGGGGATTTTATAACTAGGACAGGAAATAATTTCGGGCTGGCGCCAAGGGTCGTCGAGGGCAGTGAATTGGACGTCGACGAGGGTGAACGAGATGCCAGTTCAGACTTTGGTGCCGAAGGTGAAGGTTATAAACAGAGAAAGGGTGAAGAACAGCCTCGTACAAAGAGCAAGTGAAGGGGTATCATGAACCTTGGACAACGGTCCGCTTTGTTGTGAAGGGTTGGTGAAGTGTAAATAGATGTTGCGAAGGGACGTTGGACGGGATGAATCGTCGGTTTTATTGTTTGGAAATCGGTTGGCCTTCACTCCCGTCCCGTCCCCCGGCATCAGAAAAAGTTGGAGACAGCTCCAGGTGGTCCCGCAATCGCCTCCCCGCCCTACAACGGGAGCCCGTGCGGGGGACCCTGGTGCCCCTCTGCCCCTGATTTCAGGAACCTTGATAGGCGCTGACTGGACAACGGGACGCAGTAAACAGAAAAAATGTGATATTTCAACAATTCAAAATATGATGATGAGCACCAGTCCACTGAAATGGAACCAGCCTACCGCAACGTGACTTCCAGTTGGAAAATGTATGCGCTGGCCCAAGAAGAATCGCAGCTGCCAATTGAAGCTGTGACAAACACAAGTCGCTCGCACTTGCTTTGACCTGGACCGGATATCGGCTAGCACCATACCGGTAGACTGAAATCTGAAATAATGAATAATGGAGGAGCTCCTGAGACGGGATCTTTCGGACCTTTTCTTCCCCTGTCACCTCGAACAGGCCCCGCTAAAAAGTCAATAGATAACAGATGACAACATGTGAAGATTCGATTTTATCACGGCCTTGGCTTTGAGCCGCATTGTAACCGTGGTCCTACCGCGTCCGTGGAATTTCTGGTAACGAATGTTTTCTTCTTCTTCCATTTCACCGCATTTCGTCCCAGTTGTGGATGGTTTGGTACTGACGTCGTATTCAAATGGAATTGCGACTGGTCATCAGGTTACCAGACAACCGGACAACTGGATGAACAGGCTTGGGCGGTCGCAACCTTCCGGCTTTGGGTTACCGATGGATAGACAAGATGTAAACTGAGATTGAAGAACGAACAGAAACTTACTCGATAAAGTGAAGGGAATCCTATAAGGTTTTTATCATCTTGGTGGTGTCTGTGGAAGCCCCCGTCTCGCTGTCCTCTTCATCTGTTAACAGTCAGATTCCGATATCAAGACTTGGAGGTCCACTTTTGCCAAGACCTGCGATGCCAAGCTGCCGCGCCCAAGCTCCTGCGTGAAATGCCCCCGCCCTGGTCCCTGACAGCTTCCACGGCTTCTTATCTCGCATGTTCCATCATCTCATCCTCGCGAACCTAACCTCACTCGAGCTACAACTGACCGTCGTTACCATTCCGATACCGGCAATCTCATAGCGTCTCAATAACAATTTTGCCTTGAAAATGAGTTCCGAAACCCCTGATCACAAGCCTGAAAAGAAGGACAAGGATCCTGAAGCACACCAAGAAGACGATGAAGCCAACCAGGCCGACGTCAAGTTCTCACCTGAAGAAGAGGCTGCAAGTACCCATGATTTTAAGCAACAACAAAGACCCTCTTGATGCCCAAACCTCTTTGACTGACCGCCTCGGCAGGAATTGGTAGCTGAGTCCAACACACACAAAGCAGAGGCAAACGCCCTCTTCACCTCGGGCAAATACGATGCCGCCATCAACAAATATGATGAAGCCATTGCTGTTTGTCCAACCTACCTGGACTACCCCTTAGCTGTCTTGCGTTCCAACGTGGCCGCCTGCCACCTCATGCTGGAAGAATGGAAGGATGCCGTCACGCACGCTACCACAGCTCTGGACCTGCTTGACAAGCTAGAGCGGGAGGACAAGCTGGCTGCCGAGAAGGAAGAGAAGGAGAAAGAAGATGTCGAAGAGGAGATTGTCAGCGCTGGTGCTGCAAAGGCTGGGCCCGCTGTTCCTGTCGTTGAAACTGAGGCTCAGATTGCCCGCCAAAAGCGTCAAGAGGATATTGCCAGGATACGGGCCAAAGCTCTGTTGCGCCGGGCCCGGGCAAGGAGCGAGCTGGGTGGATGGTCTACCCTCGAAGGAGCTATTGAGGATTACAAGAAGCTGTCTGCCATGACCAACCTTACAGCTACCGACCGAAAGCTCGTCCAGGCGCAACTCAGAGCACTGCCGCCTCGGGCCAAGGCTGCTCAGGAGAAGGAGACTGCTGAGATGTGGGGCAAGTTGAAGGACCTTGGAAACGGGTTGCTGAAGCCGTTTGGTCTTAGCACTGACCACTTCAAGATGGTGAAGGATGAGAAGACTGGCGGATACAGTATGAACTTCCAGGGAGGTGGTGGCGAAGCCAAGAAGTGATCTAGTGGAAGAGGTGAGGCTGCCCAGCCTTTTTGATGGGTTTTTGGGGACTGCATGAAGGCTCAGATGTATGGATCTCCTCAGGTTGGGGCAGCTAACTTTATGAGTCACATGGAAACAAAAATGGTCTGGTCAACACGACTTCACAGTTGAGGATCAAGACATCAACAACAGGAGACAGGAGATGCCCAGGGATAACAGCTGATAATTGGTGCTGGCAGCTGGCCGGAGCTAAAGCCGCGGGATTTTGAGGCTGATTAATTGGTGTGGCAAAGCCGGCAGTGGAACGCAAAAGTACGTCCTGCTTAGGTTTGTACTGATAGCCGATAGCCGATAACAATTGCTTATCAATGCAGCGCGGGGCAATTTCCACTTGGTGCTGGGCCCATCAAGAAATTTATTGACAACCGTCAGCGCCCCAACGTTCCCCCAGCGACTCGTCCTCAGTCCCCGGTCCATTCAATTTTCCAGTCGACTTCTTCCCATCCGCCAGCAACGTCTCTTGTGATTGCGACGGAACTCCCAGGTTTTCCTTTTTCACGACATAGCGACTTTTGTTTTGTTTTTACGATTGATACCCCGATTCATATCTTGTCGCGAACCACAACTTCGTTAATCATGGATCTCGACGCTCCTATGGGCATGGCCCCGTTGATGGGCTCTGCCAGGACAGGCGCTACGTGAGTTTTGACTCGAAAAATGGACGTTTGTCATAGACATCATTGCTGACACAAACAATAGCATTCTCTGCTGCAACTGCGGTGCTCCCATCGATGGCACATCCTCTGCCGGCGCTCTCTGCTACGACTGCATCAAGTCCACCGTCGATATTTCCCAGGGCATCCAGCGCGAGGCCACCCTTCACTTCTGCAAAGATTGCGACAGATGGCTCCTACCGCCCGCCAGCTGGGTCACAGCCGCCCCCGAGTCGAGAGAGTTGTTGTCACTGTGCTTGAAGAGGTTGAGGAATTTGGGCAAGGTCCGCATCACAGACGCCAGGTTTATCTGGACAGAACCCCATTCGCGAAGAATCAAGGTTCAGGTTACGGTTCAGGATCAGGTGGCGGATGGTGTGTTGATGCAGCAGAGCTTTGAGGTCACTTATGTCGTCGCCAGCCAGCAGTGCAAGGACTGCGCCAAGTCATACACAGCCAACGTCTGGCGCGCTGCCGTACAGGTCCGCCAAAAGGTCACCCACAAGAGGACCTTCCTTTTCCTCGAACAGCTCATTCTCAAGCACCAGGCGCATCGCGACACAATCAACATCAAGGAAGAGAAGGACGGTATCGATTTTTACTTTGCCCAGAAGAACCAGGCCGAGGGGTTCATCAGCTTCCTCAAGTCGGTCGTACCAGTTCTCACCAAGGAGTCGAGGCATCTTATTTCCGCGGATACACATACCGGCAATAAGTCGTACAAGTACAACTACTCCGTCGAAATCGTGCCTGTTTGCAGAGACGATTTGGTCGCCCTTCCTCTCAAGCTCGCCAAGTCCATTGGCAACATTTCTCCCCTTGTCCTTTGCCACAGGATAGGAACATCCGTCAACCTCCTCGACCCCAACACCCTCCAGACCGCCGAAGTCAGCGCCGATATCTATTGGCGTGCTCCCTTCCACCCGCTCGCCGGCACCCCCGATCTCGTTGAGTTTATCGTCATGGATATCGAGCCCACGGGCGTACGAAAAGGAAAGTGGCTCCTCTCCGAGGTCCAGGTCGCTCGTGCCTCCGATCTCGGCGTCAACGACAACGTCTACTTTACTCGCACACATCTCGGCCAGCTCCTCCGCGCCGGTGACTCGGTGCTGGGCTACATGCTCGAGGGCACCAACTTCAACTCGGACGCGCTCGAGGCGATCGAGAGCTCCAAGGCGTACGGCTCCATGATTCCCGATGTCATTCTCGTCAAGAAGCACTTCCCGAACCGTCGCCGCAACAGAAAGAGAAACTGGAAGCTCAAGCGCATGGCCAAGGACGAGGGCGAGCTGCTGCCCAAGGCTTCGGATCAGGCCAAGATGGATGCCGAGTACGAGATGTTCTTGCGCGATGTCGAGGAGGACGAGGAACTTCGTGCTGCTCTTGCTCTGTACAAGAACTCGCTCAAGACCAAGAGGGAGGCGGATGCCATGAGCATTGCCGATACGGACATGATGACGGAGGCTGAGGAGGATGGTCCCAAGATCAGCATGGACGAGCTCCTTGACGACTTTGAGGAGATGGAGATTAAGGATAAGGAGTAGGGTGTGAATTTGAAGGGAATGTGAAGGCGGATGCGAATTTGAATGGGCTTGGGTTTCGGGGTAAATCAAAATTCCGGGAGTTAGCTGTTTTTTATGGTTTGCGTTTTATGGACATTCATGAATAAATTCGGGAATGGGCTTGCCGTATTGGCGCCCTCTGCATCCAACACTTTGTTCGCTTTGCTAGTCGTGATCGCAAGGATGTGATTCTGGGAATATCTATGGTGATGTTGATGAGACATGGTGTCTTGTGATTTGCTGTTCATCAAGACTGTTTTTGTGTCATCTTTTTTCTTTACCCTCTTCTTTTCTTCCTATTTGTCGCCTACGGTCCTTATAAGAAGAACTCAAAGCCTTTTCATGTTGTCTTGCTTGACCTTGGGAGGGGAACAGAAAAAGAAACGGTACGAATATGCACAAGGGACGGACAATCTTAATGGCCAAAAGGCAAAAAACAAAAAAGAAAAAAAAAAGAGAACCAGAAGGTTGATCGTTATCGCTCGGATACCGGGAGTCGAACCCGGGGCTGTTGAGAAAACAGACACTTGTAAACAAGTGAGAGTCAACGATGTTACCGCTACACCATACCCGATGGAGGATGGCTTCCGATTGTTTGATGCTTGTTGCACGGGAAGATGTGTTTTTAAACTGGGAAAGAATCTTTGGTCAAGTTGTGTGGTGGAGTTGAGGTTGGGGCGGAGTGCCAGGGTCAAGGGTTCAGCGATGGTGGACTGGTGGGCAAAGGAAAATGGGTGAGTGGGAAAAGGGGCCGGTTTGTTTACTTCGTGACATTTTTGGTTTGCACGAGGACATATTCCGAGTCCTCACTGGCTCCTTTTTCTGTTCTTTTCTTTGTCCCTTTCTGTGGTATTTCTTTTTCTTCTCGCCATTCGTTCGAAGCCAGAGAATTCCCTGTGTTAGTGGGGCAGGTGCGAAGTCCGCACGGAGGAAAGATTCCGGCAGAATACTCGGACTTTCCCCCTTTCCATTCTGCTCCTTCTCTTCTTGACTTTCCATCTGGGAGAAGGAGCGTCTTTTGGCAAGTGCCTTGAGACCTGGCACCCTAAGAAAATTACAAATAGGTCACACAAGGTCGGCAGGAGCGAGTGGCTCATGCTGCATTTAATTTCTTGAGCTTTTCTCGGTGCGCAGAAATCAACATCTGCCTTTTTTCCCGTGATTTTCGATTTCGAAGAACCTTTGACCAACAAAAATCATGCCTCAATATGCCCCGGGCAAAACAACGCACGCAGACTACCTCTAGGTATGCATTCACCGACCGCAATGGCCCGATTGCCTTCATTCCTGTCGAGAATGATCTCTCATCGTCCCCCTTTTCTCCATCGTTTCCAAGGTTGACCACGCTGTGCATCCTCCCACAACCCCAACCCGAACATTAACTACGAAGATGAGCTCATGAACAAGTAGAAACGAGGCACTGCGGGCATGGTGAGCCATAAAATGTACCAGACCACCCATAACATCGCGACTCTCCGGTTTCAGGCGCGACTCCGTGTCCAGATTAACAGGACCGCCAGCACAAGTCCAAGGCCAAACAAAACCACAATCGTGTTTTCACTTGGGTAATGATTCAAGGAGTCTGTGGCCGTCTCTACAGTCAGAGCCCACCAAAGGATCCAAAGCGCCGAGAACCACCGGGGACCTCGCTCGCGATACACGGAGAAAACGGTCCTTGTCATAGTCGAGTCGTCTGCTGGCTGTTACTGCCCTGCAGTGTCGATGTCTTCGATTACAGGGCCTTGGTGTTGTCCCGGAGATTCGCTTCGTACTTCGTCTCGTGGCCTGGATCCAAAGACAGGGGATGGAACGGCTGCATCAGCTTCAACGGCACCAGAACCGCCCGTTTCGAGGTCATCTCTCCTCCCATCGTTGGCATCCTCATGATTCCTCAACTCACAAATCAGCCCAGTGGTCGCATGCACGGCAACACATGACCACAACCAATCCCATCCCTCATCCTTTCCCAGCATCATGATCGGCCACGCCTGTCAGTTCAATATCGATAGCTCAATCACTCGCCACATGTGTCTCTCCAGCGGTCCGGCATGAGAGCTTCTGAATGTCACGGGCCCTCCCTTGGTATGACTGAAGCTCCCGTATGTATACCCTAGCCAGGCTAGGGTAGGAAACAGGAACTCTCTGTATCTCATTGAGAAAACGAGCTCCAACACAACCAAGACGCGCAGGAAGGCCAGGGCTTCAGCTGATGTTAAACCATCAAGCATCAAGTCGGGAAGCTTGGGGGCGGGCTGGGTCACAAACATAACAGAACTGTGCCTCATCCTCCTCTGTGCCGTCCTCGTCGCGCTCCTGTTGCAACAACCGGCGGTACTCATGGAAAGCGGTAAGGATCGCCCTGTGAAAAAAAAACCCATAGCTCCACGAGGATGAAGGCCCATACAAAGTCGAAGATCTGCCATCTCAGATGGTCACACCAACTGTACCAGCAGATCGCAGGACGGTAGAGGGATAGACCGAAGGAGCAGTGTAGGAGGAGAGTGGGGAAGCGAGAGAAAGTCGAGCATTTGGGCTTCAAGCCGAGGAGGAAGAAGATCTTGAGGTTGTGGTGAAGAATGCTTGAACCAGCCGCTGGCACCTGTGGTTGCGGTTGTTGAGGTGCGGATGCTTCAGCCTGGTGACTCGACGCAAGGAGCGGCTGGAAACACGGACATGATGAGTGAGCGGTACATTGTGACGGCATACTTCAAAGAAGTCTTCCAAGGTGGATGCGCTGGAAGATATCAGTGGTTGACTTACGGTCGTCTCCGTGATGGCGGTATAAGGGCCGTCAATGAAATTCCCGCCGTGTGACGATGAACCTTCCGAGGTAGGTCCAGGTTCAACCGATTTCCTCGAGGAGCTCTCCGGTTGGGTTATTTCGGTCATTTCTGGGCATTTGCTGTGCGCTAATGTTGAACGCCGGATAAAAAGATACGGCGAGAGCTGGCTATCGGGCCATAAGATAATTTTGAAAGCCTCGCTGACTTTATTACATCGTTGACGGGAGCGAAGCCGGAGTATATCGTGAGCTTCATCGAACCTTTGAAGAGGAGAAAACACGGCGACACACGTAGTCGATTTACAGATTTCGCTCAACATTTCTCGGACGTCAGCACTACTAACGCACGACAGGGGACATTGATTTTGGTGCCTGGGATAAAGACAAGGAACTTATTTTGAGGTGCCTGTGCTTGGAATGTCAAGTACAGCAACAGGCAACAGCACTCTCTGACTTCCCACGGATCTATCTTCAAGAGAAACCAAAGAGTTTCGCAGCTCTACATCATTTGGTTTCGACGTTTGTTGCCCATCCGGAAACCCACACCATCGGAGGCTCCCCGAACATCCTCGGCATCGTTCCGTGTGGCCTGCAATCAGGGGAAGCCCTACACCCCTACTGGAGCTTTGAGATGCCATCATGAGCATCGTCAGATCCATGGGTTCTAGAAAGACCTCCGAGCCAAACACGACGGCATGAAACACGCAGAAAAGAGAACAAGAATGTTTAGATGTTTTATTCATATACAATGGCTGTTACCAGCATCGCCCCAGGCTGCCAGGCAGTAACAGGGGCCGTACAGACAAGAAACAAACAGGTCTTCTTTCAATCATCGTGAAGATCCATGATGCACTTTTCTCGAACGAACGAAGCAGCGACCAAAAATGACGAAACCTCTTCAACAACTGATTTTTTGCGGAAACGAACAATTGATATGAACAGCCAGGAACAGGTAACATGCCCGGTTAACGGCCTTATGGCGCATTGTTCTATTCTCGCCTTCGCTGCCGTCCCGTGCGACTGTCTGGTCCTTATTCTTTGTTTTGAACAACCTCGAACATTGGATAGCGGAACGCGTTTCTTTGTTCCATAATGCACAGAGGACACTCTAACCAAATGATGCCTCACAGTGAGCGGGCCGCGTCTTTCTTCGTCTTTATATGTCCACGATTAGCGCCTTCGCCCCCGTGATTGTTCCTAGAAAGCCGGACAGACGGGATGTAATCAATGTCCGGCGGTGATCGACCGAGGGAGTGGGTAAACATATACTCTCCGAGGGAGCGCCTGAACGCACTTTGAACTGGTTACTGGAATTCTTGTCATTCCTTCTTTTCCAAGAATTTTTCCAACAGCCAGTCGACAGATGTGGCTTGGAAAAACCTTACCAGACCCATACCGAACCATTTCACTCCTTTCAACACGAACGACGCAGTAGGAGAAGAATATTCGGGGAGCCTAAAGGTTGACGACGGCATCAATGATGAAGATGGGCATCAGACAACATGGCGATGCAGCACCAACAGCGACGACAGCGACATACTCATCGAAGGACAGAGCTGGCAACCGAGGACGAAGCATGTCTCCGTCGGAACTTCTAAGGAGAAGACACAGTCCTCATCAACGAATCACAGAACGAGAAGAAGATCACGAAGAAGACTCGGGGTCTGGGGACGATTCGGGTAACGGTAGTGACTCTGATGAGGGCGATGATGGGAAGGGTAACGATGAAGATCAATCCAGCACTGAGGGCGAGGACGACAACGAGGAGCAAACGGCCACAGAGGAACGCACCATAACCCAAGAGTACACGGCCACGATGAGTTATACGCAAACGGTGACCGGGAGCCCGGTGGCGGGTGATGTCCAGAAGCTCTATCACTCGCACCCTCCGGGTTTCGAGTCCCATCTGGATCCAGCATCCTGGTCAAAATTCATTCAATTACATACTGCAGGTAAGAGATCTTCTTCCACTGGAATCATCAGCACCCCAGACCCACCCCATGAGCATACACTGGAGTCAATCTCGGTTTCTTCCCAAGAGCACACGGCCACAACGGATCAGTTGCAGACGGTGACCGCGGGTCCGATGGCGGATGATCGCAAGAAAGCCCGTTCAGGTTACGACTCATTTCTTCCACCGTTCGGTTTACAAAACCGTACTTCGCTTGTAGGTAAGAGATCCAAGTCTTTCATTCCTGGATTCATGAGTCTCGAAGAACCATCTGATGAGACTGCACCGGAGTCAGCCTCGGATGCTTTCAATGATGATTCTACCGCAAGCACTATGATGTATGTTCCCCCCCCCCCACCATAAAGCGAACAGCCACACTGACCATGAAGATGGGAATGTATCGCGAGTAGTACCAGCTTTACTGTGCAGATCTTCAACGTTCCAACTTCTGGGACCGAAAACGTTACAGCAAATGTGTCTGAAAGCACAACATTCACCCAGACTCAAGGGCAACCGACTAGCTTGGGGGAAGGAGCAGCGCCCGCCGGAAGCAGTGGAAATACACACTCACCTGTTCCCCCTTCCACGCCACCAACAGCGCCAGGCGGAAGCAGTGGAAACACAGACTCACTTTACCACCCTGAGCCGTCATCAACAGTAGAACCAGCTGACTCGGGATCGGGTGAAGTCCTAGACACTAGCGGTATCGTAGCGTCCACTTCGGGACCAATCCCTACAGAACCTTCAACGTTTTCCAGCTCAACACCACCGGTGACGACAACCGCCAACCCTGAAACGGACACGGTCCCGTCTACCACGTCGATTTCTCCTGTGTATCCAACAACATCGGATGGCCAAGACTTGTCTGGCGAAGCAACGACGGGAACCGATTCGACGGTAGTACATGGAGGCCCGTCACCGGAGCATGGTGATGACAGCATTGGCCATACGAATCGCCCTTCAAGCCCAACAACAACACCAACGATCGTGGATGGGATCACGACACCAGGTGTGTTCAGAATATTTGTTAAACCAGATCCGTTCTCCATCGGAAGCTTTTGGATGGTTGCTAACATTGAAGTAGAAACCTTTTCTACCCGCTCTGAATTCCCCATTACCTCGCCTACCTCAAGTACGCACCCGATGGATAGTGTACTAGCCTCTGAAGGGAAGGAGGATACTTCGTCGGACGATGTGCTAAAAAAGGGAGCCATCATTGGCGCTATAGGTACGCGTCTTCACACGCACTTCTCACTTGAACAAACTCACTGACCGCGGTTCTTCATCGACTGCTCAGCTGGTCTCGTGGTCTTCGGCGTCCTCCTCTTCTTCCTCTGGCGCAAGCGCAAACACAATAAGAAGCGCCACAGCCATTCCTCTACCAGTCACCTCCTCACCTCAACCTCAAAGAGTGCCGGAAAGCTTCCAGACAAGGACCCTTACCCGTTCGACGGCAATGACGACAGAGGAAGCATCGGTGGTGAAAGCATCGGACGAACATCCCAATGGACTTTTGAAGGTGTCGCCACAGCCATCCGCAACTCGATGCGGCAATCCGTCAGCGGCGTCGGCGTCGACGCCACAGGTCCCGGTCCCGTCAGCCCTGTCAGCACCAGCGGTGATGCTGCCAGTCTCGGTGGTCTCTCGTCCCTCTCGCGCCGGTCGAGCTTCTCGTACGCCTCGGACGATTACTCCTGCCGAGGGAGTGCTCCCAGCAACGCGAGCAGCATCTACCAAGCCACTGCGCTCGCATACCCTACACCGGGGCGGGTAACGCCCGTCATGCCTGCGTACCGGGCTACGGCGAAGATTGTGAATCTCTCAACGAAGCCTCAGAAACCGGAGATGGTGATGGTGAGGAATAATAGGAATAGTAGCACTGCGGAACTCCTGGGTCTGAGTCGGAATCCTAGTAGGAGTACGACTGGAAAATCTGGGAAGGGAGCGGGACAATGGGATAAAGAAGCTTGTGGATGTGATGGTAGTAGGAAGGGAGTGGGGCAATGGGATAAAGAAGCTTGTGGGTGTGATGGTAGTAAGAGGTCGACATCGTCGGAGGTATCACCACCACCGATGGCGGCAAGGACTTTGTATGAAGCTCTCGGGGGATCAGGACCAGGACCGGTATCCCCTCCTTCGTCATCGAGGCCGGTTACCTGGATGAGACAGCCGTCGCCATTGTCGACGGCGAGAAATTCGGCATCATCAGCGTTTGTACCTTCGCCGATTATGGGGACACCGATGCCGGGGAGTAATAGGAGGAGTTATATGAGTTGATGGGAGTTTCTTGAATCGGGGGCTGTTTGGGGAGAAGGGGTGAGAAGGGAGAAAAGGCATGAGGAGTTTGGCCATATTCGCGGGTTAGCATAGAGTATTATATGTACAAAATATATAGCAACTGTCAACATAGTTGGTCAGTAGAAAGCCCATTTCCTGTACAGTTACCCCAACTGATCGTCCCTGCAGCCAACCCCTGACATGATCGTTTTTGGCACATGTCAACCCCGCAGTCGCATTTGACGCCGTCCTGCCGTCCCCAAAACTTCGCTGCAGATATCATCACAGGGGAAAAAGAGGATCCAATTGCAATTGCTTCGGCAATACTATAAAAAAAGCCGCTCGCTGGCGACGGCTTTCTGCTTCTGTTTTTCTCCTTTTCTTGTCTCCGATTCTTCCAGTTGCAAGAGTCATCCAGCAACACAATGCGGATGCAATCCACCAACGCCCTGTTTCGGCGCGCAACTTTGTCCTCCTCCACACTCTCCATCGTCCGACGATCCACCTTGACGACCGGCGCACGCGGCTTCTCTTCAACCTCGACAACCCAAACCAGCGCAACCACGAACTCTTCCGCGCCCCTCCAAACTCCCACACGAACCCAATTCCAAACTATTCAACAACTTCCCGCCGTCAACCCCTCAACAACACGCACCATGGCCTCCTCCTCCTGCGGCTCCAGCCCCTCCTCCCCGGGCTATGAGAAGATCCCAAACACCTCCATCCGCATCCTCCGCACCGTCTCCTCCGTCCGCCGCTTCCGCCGCCCCTTAACCCTCGACTCCCGCTCCGTCGCCCTCATCCCCACCATGGGCGCCCTCCACGCCGGCCATTTAAGTCTTATCCGGGCCGCCGCGCGAGACAACCACCACGTCATCGTCTCCATCTACGTCAACCCGGCACAATTCGGCGTTCGCGAAGATCTTTCGAGCTATCCAGTAACTTGGGAAGCTGATTGCGCTGCTTTGGCCAAGCTAGATAGGGAGCTTGCCGACGATGGGGAAAACCTGGGCCGGATCAGCGCTGTGTTTGCGCCTACGACGGGGGAGATGTACCCCGGAGGGTTTCCGGGGCAGGAGGTCGAGTCAAAGGGGTCGTTTGTGACGATTACTCCCGTGGGCGAGGTGCTAGAGGGTAGCAGCCGCCCGACGTTTTTCAGGGGCGTGGCGACGGTTTGTATGAAATTGTTTAATGTCGTCCAACCCGATAGGGTGTATTTCGGGCAGAAGGATGTGCAGCAGACTGTGGTTATTAAGCGGTTGGTTGGAGATTTTTTGATGCCGATTGAGCAAGTGGTGGTGGTGCCTACTGAGAGAAACCAAAAAGATGGGTTGGCGTTGAGTAGTAGGAATGTTTATTTGGGGGAGAGAAGACGGAAGGTGGCGAATGTGTTGTATAGGTCGCTTAAGGCGGCGGAGGGGGTTTATGCGGGTGGGGAGGGGAAAAGAGATAGGGAGGGGATTTTGGGTGCCGCCCAACAAGTGGTGGAGGAGACGTTGGCGGAGCAGATGAAGTTGAGCCCGAGGGAGAGGGTCAGGTTTGAGGTGGATTATTTGAGCTTGGCGGATCCGGAGACGATGTTGGAGTTGGAGACGGTTGATACCAAGAAGGGAGGGATTTTGAGTGGTGCGGTGAGGTTTTTGCCGGTGGAGGAGCCAAGGGAGGGAGAGGATTTGGGACATAGTGGGGGGCCGTTGGTGAGGTTGATTGATAACATCATCTTGCCGCCTAAGTAAGTGTGGACGGGGTTGAGTTGGAGGGATGTTTTGGGTTGTTTGCTATACTATAGAGTTGTTGTTGTTAGAAAGCATTTTGCATGGGTTGGCGTGTGTTATAGAGTTTCCGTTGGAGCGCATTAGAAGTCACTTGCGATCAGCATTTCGTATAGACTTGTATTTACGTGTCATATCTATAAGAGTTGGATAGTGCTTGTATAGCTTCCTTCCTATACCGTGACGAGGGCATGAGGCTCTCGTCTTTCATCCGTGATGATCTCCGTATTCCCCTCTGACTGCATGAAGTCCAAGGAGAGATGCCTCTCATCCTGTCTAGCCAGTCCTTCACATGTCAATGGACACCGAAGAGCCATTGGAACTTGGCAACCGTGGTTCTGCTTCTATTCACTCGTCCTCCTGCCGCTTCTTGACTTGGTGGCCAAGAGACTAACGCAACTCCTAACCAGAGTATTCCCATCTCTTGAACATAAAGGCCCGACGGTCTCTCGTCGCACATTGTGCGCGTCTCGAATCGGCTCTTATATCCTGGAACACCCTGCCGAGCTGGCTATATTGTGAAGAGACGAGCCTATGCCCGTAGCAAAGCATAGCTCCCACCAAAGGTTTCTCGGCTCCTATACCAGCAATCGTGTCCGTGACAGCTCGTGTCGGCGTCAACACTATGAGCGCATTCGCTCAATGGCTGCATCGGACCATGCTAAGAAACGTATTCGCCCCTATTCCACGGCATTTCCCTAAAATCCAGTCGAGGCGAGCCGAAGACGCGGAGAGTTTTGCGTTGTAGTATCGTATCGTGTGTCGTATCGTTAATCCCTCCTCCCCTCACAGAATCTTCGAAAAGTGCGACCTGAACTTCTTGTTCGCGCGATCCGCCGACCGAAACTGGAACTGCTCTCCATGTACCTCAAAGATCATCTTCGGTTGTTCGGCCTCTGTTTGTTGTTGTTGCTGCTTGTTGTCGTCACTTTGTCCCTCCTCCACCGTCACCGTCGGCACCACCCCCAACGGCACCTCAATCCTAAACACCGTCCCCTCCTTCGGCACCAGTTTCCTCTGATTTTTTTTGGTTACCACCTCAAACGTAAACCTCGAATCCTTAATCACAATCCCCTTCAATCCCACCCTACTCACACACCCACTCCTGACAACCTCCACCTCAGCCCCATGAAAATCCGCGCTCGTCAGCTTCGACGCCGCACCCTCGCCACCGGTATGTATCTCGTTGCCCAATATCTCGTGGATGTACCCCAGCCAGAGCTGGTGCAGCGGTTCGAACAAAACGTATTTCTGCCCCGAGCGCGGCACGTCGTAGAGCCCCAGCTTGCGGCGCTCGTTGGCCGAGAGAGGCTTGGGTTTTAGCGCCTTTTTGCGGGAGAGCCGCTTCTTTTCGCGTTCGCGGCCGCGGGCGGCGCGGGCGTCGGATGGAGGGGGAGAGGATGGCGTTAGGAAGAGAGGTCGTTGTTGGATCTTTTCGGTGAGGATCCGTTTGGTTTCTTCGGGGTCGTGGGCGCGCGAGAGGAGGACGGCGGCGATGGCTTGGGTTTTGGAGGATGGTTGGGATGTTGAGTCCATTGTGTGTGTGATGGGAGGGTGTTCCTCCGGTTGTTGTGGTCTTGGGTTTGGGGAGTATTGGGATCGATGTCGAGGAGTTGTATCGGTTGCCGCAAACGTGACATGATGTGAAGCGTACGGAAGCTCCCAATTGCGATGGACAAGTTCGAGAAATTGATAAGGGAAGAAGAACGCGCCGAGATAAAAAGCTTCAGAAATTGGGACCACTGCACCTTTCCCTGTCCGGCTTAGCTCCTGCCTCGGCTCATGTTACCCCGCTGGGACGGGGCACCTTAACGGCTCTGTGATCCCTGCCGGTGACGCTTTCCAGTGGCGGCAGGCAAGATTACACCGGATTATAGTGGGCGCTCTAACAATTGGATGGGCGGTTTATAGCATTCCCGATGTTACCGTCGCTTCATTGGCATGGTCCCGTCTGGGTCTGGATGCATAGTGTACATATGAACCGAGGAAATCATTTCTCGCTTCCGTTGACTTCTTTTCTGCTCGTGATGATGGTTGTAGTGGCAAGTTGTCGAAAAACTCCCATGTTGCAACACTGATACCCGTGGATTATTCCTGGATGAAGTCATTTCCAGTTACTTCCCACTAGGAGTCTACCTACACCACTTGCTCTCTTTCAAGTCATAACTCCCGAGTCCTGCCGACAACAAACCACTGCCCTGCATCGAGACGTGTACCTCACCTCACCTCACGCGCGGCCAGCAACGCACGACAGGAACACAGAACTGGGCAACTTGGTGGGGGTAATAGCATTGGGAACTTGAACCAGACAAGTCCAACTGGAAAGAGGATTGGGGAATAACACCAAAGAGCAGTCAACCAAAGGAACGCAAACATAATGGCCGACGAACAAGATGGACGCGACAACAAGCCGGCGCAAGTCGAGGACTCGGCGCCCGATCTGCGCATTCTGGGTGACCGCATCACTCTCCAGCCCAGCGGCTTTGTGGCGCCCTCCAAGGGTGGCGTAGGTGATGAGAAGGAGGAGGCTTTGATGAAGAACATGGCGCGCTTTCGCTCGGAGCCGCTGCAGTATGTTTAGATTCCATTCCCTTTGAGTGTCCTTGTTGAATGACAAGTTGATTCACTGAAACAACTTACTAACAGCCGTCCAGATTCCTCCGCGAAGTCTCCCTCTACGTCTCCGGCACAGGCTGGCGCGCCTACGACGATGTCATCGGCCAACCCGTCTTCTACCCAGGCTATACCGAGCACATCAAGTCTCAAGTCATGTCGGCCACGCTACTGCAGACCAAGATCGCACAACTGGCTGACATGCGCCTGTCAATCGAAGAGAAGCAGGGGCTACTCAACAAGAACGATAGGAACTTTGAAACCAAGCGCAACCAGCGGCGCTCTGTACTCGTTCAGAGTCTTCAAGAGGTCGCCGAGCAGCTTACGGACAACATGGTGTGCAAGATGGAGAGCAAGACCTTCATCAGGGGTGCTTACTACATGGTCACCCAGCTGTTGTTGAGGGCCTACCACCAAGGCATCCACGTCTCTAGCGAGGAGGTGCTGAGGTTGCGAAATGTGGCCCGGGAAGCGGAGAAGAAGGGACAGAGCATCATCTTCTTGCCGTGCCATCGATCGCATGTCGATTATGTTGCGTCCCAGTTGCTTTGCTATAGACTGGGCTTGACTATGCCTGTCGTTGTCGCTGGCGATAACCTGAACTTTCCGCTGGTAGGAAATTTCTTGCAGCATGCCGGTAGGTCACTCGTTCCCAAGGTGCTCCCCATCACCCATCCACCCTAACTGTGAGACAGGCGCCATGTTTATCCGCCGCTCTTTTGGCGATGACCAACTATACACGACTCTAGTGCAAGCCTACATCGACGTCCTTCTCCAGGGCGGCTACAACTTTGAATGCTTTATCGAAGGCGGCCGCTCACGCACGGGCAAGCTGCTCCCGCCCAAGTTCGGCATTCTGAGCTTCATCCTCGACAGTATCATATCCGGCCGAGTCCAAGACGCCGTCATCTGCCCCGTATCATACCAATACGACAAGGTGGTGGAAACAGAGGGCTACGTGACGGAGCTGCTGGGCGTGCCCAAGAAGAAGGAGAACCTAGCAGACTTCCTCAGCGGCGGATCAAGCGTGCTGTCACTGCGTCTGGGCAGGGTAGACGTCCGCTTCCATGAGCCATGGAGCCTAAGTGGTTTCATTGACGAACAGGTTACCAGGCTGTCCAAGGTCCCGTCTAGCATTAACTGGAAGGACATGAAGAACTCCATTGTACGACAGAAGCTTCTTCGCACGCTCGGGTACAAGGTTTTGGCGGATATCAACAATGTCTCGGTGGTGATGCCGACCGCCTTGATCGGTACCGTTCTACTCACCCTCCGCGGTCGTGGTGTTGGCCGTGCTGAGCTGATTCGTCGTGTCGAGTGGTTGACAGCCCGTGTCCGAGCCAAAGGTGGACGTGTCGCCCACTTTGGTAACACGCCGGTCTCAGAGGTGATTGAGCGTGGTCTGGAGGTCCTCGGAAAGGACCTAGTTGGTGTTGTTGAAGGCCTGGCTGAGCCCACTTACTATGCCGTTGACCGGTTCCAGCTCTCTTTCTACCGAAACATGACCATCCACCTGTTCATCTCCGAGGCACTGGTCGCAGCGGCTCTGTATACGCGCGTCAAGCAAGGTGGCGGCCCGGCGATCCAGGATATTCCGTACCAGCACCTGCATGACCAAGTACTATTCCTGTCGTCGCTGTTCCGCGGCGAGTTCATCTACTCGGGCGAGGGCCTGGCGGTCAATTTGGAGAAGACGCTCATGGGACTAGAGGCGGATAACGTTGTCTTCCTAGAGAGGGATGAGCTCACAGGTGCGATCACCAAGGTCGGCCTGTCGGATGCGGAGCGCGCTGCGGGCAGAGAGAATTACGATTTCTACTGCTTCCTTATCTGGCCGTTTATCGAGGCAAGCTGGCTTGCTTCGGTGTCTATTATGGGCTTGACGCCTCCATTGGGGCAGAAGGATGATATTTGGATTCAGTTCTCCAAGGCACAGGAAAGTGCACAACTTGTGAGTTACCACTAACCCCTGCTTAAGAGTTATGCATCATTGTTCCAACAGCGACTAACAATTTAATCTTCAGCTCGGAAAAACCCTCTACCACCAAGGCGACCTCTCCTACTTCGAAGCCGTCAACAAAGAAACGCTCAAGAACTCGTACCAGCGCTTCGAAGAGGAAGGCATTATTCAAGTCGTCAAGTCCAAAGATCCCAAGGTCCCTCCGCGCATGCGTCTTGCGCCCGAATGGCGGCCCGCCAGAGACGAGATCTCGGGTGTGCTCATCGCCTCCGGACGTCTCTGGGATTTCACCGAGAAGATCGCGTCAAGCAGGCGAGAAGGCAAGAACAGACGTGATGGGGCTACGGTGAGTACTAGGGTGGTTAGGTTGACGGACGATTTGGGCCAGAAGCTGTTTGAGGAAGCAATTGCGGGGACGGATGGTGGGAGGAAGGGGAAAGGAAAGGGAAAAGGAAAGGGTAAAGGAGGTGCGCCGGCGAGGTTGAGTAGGGAGGAGGAAAAGATCTTGACGGCGGATTTGAAGGAGAGTAAGAGGAGGAGGACACTGGAGAATAGGGCGCATTTGTGATGGGTGAGGTCAACACTTTTGGATGGTAGAATACAGTACATAAAGAAGACTTTGGAAGAGAGCTCCTCCATAATTGCATCAACAAGCCGAGCAAGTAGGTCACCTTGCGCTCGTCATTCTTTTGTGGTTGTTCCGGGACAGCTTTGTCCCTCCGTCCTTAGGTTTCCTACTTCGGTCCGCCATGTTACTAGCTTTACTGCGGTCAGTAAATAAGCTCACATTCAGCGTAATCTGAGCGGGGGTTTCCACTAACCAGCTTCCTTCAGAGCAGAGAATGTGGTCTTGGCACAAAATCCTTAGTGCACATCAGACGTCCTGTTAGTGACCCTAACAATTTGCGACGCATGTCATGCCCATACACCATGATCCGGACTGTTGCTGTCTGCACTCTGCAGATTCACATCGCGTTTGCATCACCAACCTCAAACCTCAAAACCTCGGCGTCTCGCCAACTTGCAGCATCAGAGTATCACGACCTTTGCAGACTTTGCTGAAATGGCGGTCGAGGGCCGGCCTCCTACACCCAAGTCAATCCTTCGGGGTCACAAGGCGCAGGTACATGCCGCCACCTTCATCCGCAACAATGAGCGCCTCGTCACTGGTGATGCCGATGGTTTCGTCATCGCCTGGGACCTCACCATCATGAGGCCTCGCGCGGTATGGCAGGCTCATGAAAACGCTATCCTAGGAATTGCCGGATGGGGTAACGACCGGATCATAACACATGGTAGGGACAACAAGCTCATTGTCTGGAAGCTCACCGGTGATGATGAGAGCCGGATGAGTACCACGCTTCCACTCGACCCATGCACAGAGCCGCGGCCAAAGCCATGGATATTGCATCTCCTGGAAGTCAACACCATGAACTTTTGCTCTTTCTCATGTTGTCCTGTTCCGGTTCCTGTGCTACCAGGTCAGCAAGAAGGCCAAAGTCAAGACACAGCAGAAGAGTCAAGGTCGGGGTCAGAGCTACTCATCGCGGTTCCCAACACGCTGGCGTCCGAAGCGGTAATTACGTCCGATGAAGAAACCCTTTCTCTCCTCCGAAAGCTCACTGACTCCTGCAGATTGACATTTTCCATCTCCCTTCCCAGATGCGCCGCCATACTGTTAAGCTGGGCGATAAGAACGGCATGGTCATGGCCGTGGCACTGTTCAACCAGGCAGACTCTCTAACCCTAGTGGCTGGGTATGAAAATGGCCTTGCCATAGTGGCCCATCGTGATCCCATCAAGAATGACTGGATACCCCTATACCAAGCAACCTGTCACTCTCAACCTATTCTGTCCTTGTCTATTTCCCCTGCCCGGGATTTCTTCCTCACGTCAAGCGCAGATGCGGTCATTGCTAAGCACCCCTTGCCTCCTGTGGTCTCACAGGATACAACATCGACACACGTCACAGCGACTCAGGCTGCTCGAATGTCTGAGAGTGAAGAGAGCAACAGACCTGTCAACGCAGGGGACAAAGCCGTTGGAAAGTCTTTGCTTGGTGCGGCCTTGGCCAAGGCAAAGCAGAATCCTTCATCGCAACCAAAACCACCACACAAGCCCCAAGAAGCACAAACCCAGCCCCTGAAGACTGTCAACACAAAACATGCAGGACAGCAAAGCATCGAAATCCGCTCTGACGGCCTGGTCTTTGCCACTGCTGGCTGGGATAGCAAGGTCCGCGTCTATTCCACAAAGACGCTCAAAGAGGTTGCCGTCCTGAAATGGCACCAAGTTGGATGCTACGCTGTCGCTTTCGCCGATATTGCTCCAAAGGCTAGTGCTCCTTCGATTAACGACCAGAATGCTAAAGCAACTGAATCGACCACTGGGACCGAACCGACTGGGTCCAATGTCCTGGGCCATGGAACCCAAAAATCAAATATGGACAAGAGCCTCACCGTCGTACCGAAGCTTGTCGAACTGACAGTCAGGGATAAGCGTCTCAGACAGGCAAAGACGGCACATTGGCTGGCTGCCGGAAGCAAGGACGGAAAGGTCAGTCTCTGGGATGTCTTCTAGATGTTCGATGCGGCCGCCGCAACGTGGAATTAAGTATCTTGGGAGCACTTGAGCAGCAAAAGTTGCGGCCTCACTCCTGCCATCCCAGTCGTCAAGCAAAGACGGGAAGCAGCATCAATCGAGCTCAACATAAATGACCCCGTTTTACTCTGTGTAATAGACGTTGGGCATCCGTGATGTCAGGGGAGGAGGTTTCACTTGACAACAACACTGCCATGCTCCGTATATGGTTCCAGAATTCCTCAGGCTTGGCAAGTGAGCCCGTGACGCGGTGCAGTTTTGCAGCAGATCATGCTCTTGGCGCCATCCCAATTCCATGCTCGGCAACTCAAGCCGATGCACTTCTCTGACACAGGGTTACCCAACCCGGTCCGGGTAGCTGGCGTTCCAGACCCCGATCTGCCCCTTCTCATGGCTGGCTCCCCAAACAGGAAACTATTGTGCAATTCGAGAGTGGTGATAGGCCAGCCGGACAGGACTCCGTCGGCCCCTACGACGCCATCTGTCGGCAAGTCACGTTCTATCGATGCGAAATCTTGACGACGACAAGCTGAAATCGGAACAAAAAGCCATACCGCGATCCCACAGATCTGGCTGGCCAACTAGCTCTCGTCATGGCGTTCCTTCGGTCCAAGCAGGGCAGTCATGAAGCCTCTATTGCCCCAGCCATCCTTGCAAAGGCTCCTGTTGTACTCCTCGCTGTAACCAGCCCAGCACATACACATAACACCACTTTCCAAGACATGCATACTCTCATCTTGGCTTGCATTGGAGCAAATGGGCATTTGGTTCCCCTTTGTGCCATCTGGATAGTCGTCAAGAGTTACAGAATCAACCTAGTTGTGTCCCCAGCCAGTATCACTGCTTCCACATAGGCGCCCTTCATCAAGGCCCTTGCTCACATTGGCATATCCATGTCCTTCAGAGAGCGTTCTGTCTTGTGTGTCTCGACAATTCTTACCTCTTCTACTGGGCCTTCCCCTGAGAGAATTCCGAACGCCTCGACCGGAGTTGCTGTATCGACCCAAAACGCAGCATCACTTCCGAGGCATCCACTTTACTTTACCTCTCCGTTCTCCCCAGATTACATGTATTAGCGAGCGTTCGGCTGCCTGCCTGTTATTCTCTTTCCACGGATTTCGATCGGGAGACGCCGCGGCCCGACTTTTGGCAAGTTCTGAGCTGTTTTCTTGATGACGATTGCCGTGTTTCTAGAACAGACCCGTCACCTTTCTCGACACCGAGACACGCTTCGTGGCGTTGCCTTTGCGGCCCCTGCTGCGTTCAACATCCTTGCGGACGTCAGTGGCCCGGGGTCTGGGTTCAGAAGAAAATGAATCCAGGCGTCCAACACCCAAAAATACACACTAATCACTGGAATGTTGAACGGCATCGTGCCTTACCGCCGCCATCATCAGCCCACATTGCTGCATTCGAAGATCACTCACAGTCCTATCCTGCCGTCACCGACTCGTATCCGACTAGCGGCGGCCCTTACGAGGTGTCGCCAGCGAAACGGGTAAGGATATCAGGCGTCCTAGCATCTTCGGCTGCAGATTGGGCCACAGGTCAACAGCATGGCCAAGCTCATGATGCAGAACTAGGGCCATCTACTGAAACGGACCCAGGAGCTCCCAAGTCCAGTTATCGTGAGAAGAATGACGATATCACGGTGAAGAAGTCCAACGCAACACCGCAAAGTGGCGGCACGAGCAGCAGCAATGTCAACACTAACAACAAGTCTCGCCGGGTCCGCACTGGGTGTCTAACCTGCCGTGGCCGCCACCTCAAGTGCGATGAAGCCTTCCCGGAATGCAACAACTGCCGAAAGAGTTGCCGTGAGTGCAAACGGGGTCTACGCTTGAACTTCATCGACACCCGAGTCAAAAGTCCGCCATTTGTGCCGCCCACGTTGGAGTGGTCAGGTATGTCGTTCCGTTCCTAAAACCCAAACATCCGGTGCCGGTGCCGGAAGGCTGCATAACTGCATGGAAGATGCTGACACAACGGTTACTACAGTACAATTTCAAGACGAGTCGCGGCTGATTGCGTCGGAGTATCAAGGCGGATTGGGACGCTATCCCCGGCTGGATCAGAACACCGTCGTCACGCCGCCTCATGAGACAGAACTGAATGCCACGCTCCGTGTCGTCGCTCAGAAACAGGATGCCGGTGCCGGCAAGACCTACCGCCCGACGGACAACGACGCCGTTCCGGGCCTCGGTGAGCAGCAGGAAGTAGTCGACAATGGCGGTGCTGGCTTGATAATAAAACTCTCTCCTGACCAGCCGACTTATGATGGAAGTCAGTTATTCCAGCCTCAAGATCTGCACTTGCGGAATGATAGTGACAATCCCTTCACGATGCGCGTCAAGATCTCACAGGTGAGCATACTCTATCCAGCGCCATCATCCAGTGGGCACTTGTACTGACGGGAGCTTTACAGCAATACACAACAAAGGATGGCTGGGCATCGCAAGCCCATGGGTACAGGCGGAGCGAGGTATCGAGTACGGTGCCTTCTTTTCCTCAACATGGCCATCGGAGTCAGTCAACACAGCACATCGTTCCTTTGCCGACCTACGGACTGCAAGCCAGCCAAACCCAGCACGTGCCCGAAGCCATGGCAATAAACTCGACAGCGAGGACTACCCCGTCAAAGAAACCAACTGTCGAGCGGGACTACCTAAGCACCGATACCGAAATCCACCTCATGCAAGTGTTCATCAGCGAAGTCGCCCCCTGGATGGACATCCTCAACAAAGACAAGCATTTCGCCAACATGATGCCCGACCTAGCCCTCAAATCGCCCATGCTTCTCAATGCTCTCCTAGCCTGTGGCACCATGCACCTCTCCCTAACACAACAACAACAACAATCTTCTTCCCAGCCTTCCGGTAACAGCAATGTCAACAAAGCCTGTTCGTACTACGATCTCGCAACGATGGAGCTTTGGCGCAACCTCGAGCAGAGCCCACCATCGGACCGTAATGCAGCCGAGTGTGCCACCACGGCTACTGTGCTCAACGCGTATGACATAATGAACAGCGGCGGGAACCCGTCCCACCCGTCCCCGTTCCCGTTATCGAGATCGCAGCAGCAGCAGCAGCGGGTAGCGGTAGATTACCACATCGCCGGCTGCGCCAGGGCGCTGGTAAAGGAATGCGGGTGGAACGCGAACTCCTCCGCTTCCGCGCTGGGGACTGCTGGTGTGGGGGAAGCTTGTTTCTGGTTCAACGGGTGCATGGAGGTGCTCAGCTGTTTGCCCGGGGCGCTGATAATGATGAACTCGTGGCAGCAGACCCCGGCTGTTTGGGATCCGGATCAGTGGGGGCTGGATGTGAATGTTGATCGATGGACGACAGCTGCAAATGCAAATAGTACGGCGGCGGCCACAGGAGGTGGTGTGGACAGCAGCAGTAATCTGACGGCAGTCGATGGGAACGATGACCAGTCGTCATTCGGACTTCGTCTGCTCGGAGCGGGTGCGGGCGTGGGATACAGCATCGGCAACAGCAGCGGAGAGGAAGAGCTCTGGGCGCAACGCATCCTCTATGCCCTCGCCAAGGTCGTCAACTTTTGCTCTGCAAACAACAAAAGCGTGTCGCGATACCAGGAGACCTCGCCTCACGACGAACAGATGCGTCTTCAGAGGCGATTCACAGAGTGGAAGAGCCTCAATGATATGTGCGACGTCTGGAAAAGTAACTGTCCGCGGTCAATGCGGCCGTATGGATACGCTCACTCGTCCTCGAGCGGGTCGTTGTTTCCTAATGTCTGGTAAGCATTATCTCCCTAATTTTCCCCCTCCCGATCAAAACAAAACGACTAACAAGCCTTTGCCATAAAAAGGCTCACAAAACGCCCCGCCCTCATCGCCCGCCTCTTCTACCACGTAGCCATGTGCATCCTCGCCCAAGTCAACCCCGTCAGCCCGCGCGACAGCAATGCCAACCGCGAGCTGCAGCAACATCACGCTCGGCAGGTGTGCGGCATCGCGGCGCATAACAAGGATCGCGCTGTGGCGTCGATAGTGACTCGCTGCGTTGCGACTGCGGGCGGTGTGTTATCCGATCGCGCTGAGCAGACGGAGGCAGTGGCTATCTTGGAGAGGATCAGCAGCGAGACGGGGTGGAGGTTGGGTAGCATGGTGATTGATATGAAGAGGGCTTGGGGAGTTGAACTTGTTGATGGGGGATCGAACAGTGCTGGTGCAAGTGCTGCCAATGGGAACAACAATGCAGAAGGAGGAAGCTTTGCTCCGGCTCTTCTTGGTGGTGGAATGACCTCGGCAACTCAGCAGACAACAATGGAGTTACCGCTGCCATTGCCTTCGAGACCGCCTTCGATATCACAGCTTTTTGGTGGTGCTTCAGGTGCGCAGAGTCAACACCAACAACAGCAACAGCAGCAACAGCCGCCAACCAACGCAAGGACTTCCTCGCAAGCAACCACCGCGGCATCAGCAACTTCTTACTCAAACTCGCCTACTATACCTAACTTGACCGCGGCTCCAACTTCTTCTCTTAATCTTAACCGGCACCACCAGACGAACCAAAGCCGACCTAGCCCGCCTCCTTCGGCTGTGGGCGTTAGTCAACAAGCATACCAGGGATGGTATCAGCAGGCGCCGCAGTCTAATATTGGCAGCTCTGTGAGGACTGGAAGCATGGGTTCGCAGCAGATGGGAGGAGGAGGGGCGGGAGGGTCTTCGGCTTTGGGATGGGGTTAGAGCAAGAAATTTGTCAAGCCGCAAGATACTTACTGGCAGCCCAGTACCACGGTTTTCGCGGGGGAACTTCGCTAGCGTGTAACTTCATGAGTAATGTCTGCTATTTCGTTCTTCTTCTTTCCATATACCGATTGTTTGTTCATAGGAAGGACGGGGGGAAACTAAAAGTTTGAAGCCTTTTAAGGAGATTTGATTGCTTCTATGAAGAGAAATGAATGAGAGATACCACTTTACTTGGTTTCCCTTTTTAGTTCTTGTAATGAATGTGAACAACACACAGTCATGAAAGCTCAGAGTCTGATATGAGGGGTAGTGTAATTGGGAGCGAGATATTTCTTCGGAAGACATGCTCCAAGCAGTGCATGATATAAGGTGAGAGAGTGGGAGTAACAAGCACATACAGCCATAGATGGTGGAAAACTCGGGATCCCGTCCGCTCTCCCATAGATAAGCCACCAATCGGTAGCTTATCTATGGGAGGAGTTTTTGACAGGGGTTTGGATGACTCAGCTACACCTCTGCCGGGATATAAATGTTAGGGCGAGTACGTCGATCCTACAGAAAGTAGGGGAACAGAGGTTAGCGGCTAGGCACTTTTCTGTAAGTGCCACGCTGTGGCAAAGTCAAAAATTAACCTTTCATACGCCGGTAGAGGTGTAGAAACGCCGCCCTTTCCAGAAGCGTTTTCATCCCATCACTCACGCTAAGCTCACCAAATACACCGTTTCCCACCTACTCACGCCAAGCGCGGCTAAGGSTATGAGGCGGGCTAGCACATTRAAGGTTAATTCTAAATTAGGCTTCGATACCATAGTTCTATGGGAGCACACGGTGACCTTTATCCTCCAGCGGCGGGGGCGTAAAGTTGTAGAACTCGCTGTCCTGTTCTGGGTTATCATAACCAAGTTCAAAGCCGCAGGCGGAATTCTGAACCGGAGATGTCGGAGTGGCAGTAATGACCATTCACAAGACTGAGCTTCTTCCTATCAGTCAACATGGTTAATCCAGAAAGAGGGATAGCATTTCGTCACCCATACGAGCCGAATTACTATCTAGTGTGAAGTTAGTCTTGGAGTACCTTCAACACCCAGTCGGTGGTATAAAGCCGCATGTTAAACCGCGACCCCCCACATCTAGACTAGCGAAGACCATATAGCTGTGGGGACGCTACTACAAGTGTGTTGGCTCTCCCAAACACCACCAAGGAAGAAACCACTTATCCGATCGAGGAGAATCGAGGCCTCTACCATTGTACCAAGCTTGGCCATGACTGGGCAGTCACGGGTTAATCCCATGGCATCTGGACCGCATAGGCACCTGCAAAAGAAGAGTTAAGGGATGGAATAGTCTTGCTTCTTCGTAATGGAATACGTCATCTTGACAACAGTAGAAGGTTACCAGAATTTACAAAATTTCTATAAATTTGCCTATCCTCCCAGACTGCCACACGGACATCGCCCACAGTCCAGAGTCAGGGTCGCAAGGCTCAGCAGAGCCTCAACGCCTGGCATTAGCTTCGAGATGCCTGGTGGCCTCCGGCCGCAACACTCACCTCGGCCGGACCCTCGGCCACTGACACTGCTTACCCGAACCCCTCTGATACCATCGGGCTAGCGAGCCAACCATGGAAGTGCCGAAAACGCTGATAAAACACCATGAGACAATCCCCAGTCATCCCAGAAGCAACCACAGCCAACCAAGCAAGAAGCAGGGCGCCCGGATGAAGGACAGCGCCAGAAGGAAGATAGAGAATGAATGAAGGCATTCAGAAGATCCACATGTATGCAGACTGTTAGATAGATGCCTTGAAGCCTCAGGCGACAAGGCTTGATACGTACCTCAAGTACGTACCGATTTCCTTTGGCATAAGAAGGCCTTGAAGCCCAACCTTCTCCTGGAGGTTGGGAAGATCAACAAGGCCTTCGAGACCAAAGAAGATTATTAGCTGAATTGAACTCTTTGTTCCAAGCCCAGAATACTGCCCTTGTCACACAGACTCTTCTGGTGGCACGCTAGAAAAATGAAATAGAGAGAAAGGAATTGAGAAAGACATGGAATACATTATATATCTTGCGAGAAGCCAATAAACCAAACCAGTCCCGATACGCTGCCAATGGATATCATCCGTCCCTGGAGGTCACAACTAGACGGTCGGTAATTCGGTGGCAGCCAGAGTACGTTCTGGCCGTTGTAAGTAATCCAAGAACTACCCAGTTCCAAGCCTATCACGGGCAAAGGATGGGTGTAAATATGATTATGTGTAATTGCACGAAGGAGAAAGGGAACAGTCGTAAGCTGTGCGCAGAGGACTGGCCTTAAGTAGGGTCCCAGCTATGTAGAGCTGGGAGGACTTGGCCAATCAGGCTGCAGC